>APFE030328605.1:554-30495 GCA_000404065.3 Pinus taeda
CTTGCTCTCCTTAGCTCCTCACCAATCATTCTCATCCATCCAAATCTTTCAAAGGCATCAATACAGTCTCCTACCTCACCCCAAAGAACCCCCTGTGAAAACTGTGTCCAATCCCCGCACCCAAAATTGCTTTTCCCCAATTTTCCACCAAAACCCTAAAAATCCCAAATCAAACATTTTTTATCAGTTTACTAGCCTAAAATCAGTGTTCTTTATTGGTTATCTCTGCCCGTTGAAGATCTTTGCCGAGATAGACCGGAGAGAGCCCTCTCCTGCCCCGTAGGGCTAACTACGAGGCTAAGTGGTTTGATGTTGCCTTGGAGTTTACCTTTTTCACCCTGAGGTGAAATTTCAAGCGCTAACACAACCATTAGCATACACAAACTCTTGCAACACCACCATGCATCAAACCTCTTGCATACACACTCTCATTTCATTACCATCAGTAGCATCACAAATCTAAATACAAGAGCTCAACCAGATAACAACAAGCCAACCATACAAAATAATGCTAGAGCCATACAAATGAAATCTCTGCCTCTGCAAACGCAAATATATCAATCATACAAATTTTCAATATGAACACTAAGTCTCCCTGCAATACAACATTAGTTCCTACAATCATTACATTTTGATCTATATACTCTTCTCATACTGAAATATCTTTGCCACAATAACTCCATTTTCTTCCCTCAGGTTCTGAAACAATCTATCAAACTATGTTATAGCTTGCACATACTTTGTCACTATTATTAGCCTCTTCATTAACCTTACTAATATACACATTCTCTTTCCATTTACCTTTGTGTGTTCTCTTGTTGTAGGAGATCGACCTCTTGCCTCTACACAAACCTCTGCTCTCTAATATGCGCATTGTGCAACCCAACAATGATCCCTTTGCTCATTTATTTAACTAAATTGATGCACTCTCTCCACTACTCAAGGACTCAATGAACATACACTCAAATCACAATCTAGATGAAAGGTGACCTTCCTCAAACTTTTTGACTGAAAACCAAGTGCAAAAAGCATACTAAAAACCCATAAAGTAATTTGAGTGCACGCACATTTCAGGAATTTCACCCACAGGATGTATACACGACATTACTAAAAGGAAAGTAGTGTATGTACATGACTTTTCCACACAAGAGTAGCTGATATTTTGTAAATACACCCAGATCTGCTCAAAACCTCATCTACAAGTGTCTCCAAGGTCTGTCATACCTCCTACAACTTCTCTAAAGCATAACAAACCTCCTCCAACTCTTCTACATCATCAAGAACATTAACATGAAAGTATTAGCATCCCAAACACATCTTCATCAAATCATGAACATGAAGGGCTAGTTGGACATGCACCTCTGCATGGATCAACATCTCTACATCAAGTTAGGACCTCTGCATCAAAACAATGATAACTCATGCCATGTAGATCACAAACAATGATATAAACCATCATCAAGTTGACATAAATGATAAGACAAAAAGTGTTAAGACCTTGTTGACATAAATTCCAACATTGTAATGTCAATATGCTCCCCATTTGGTAATAATGTCAACCTCAACCTGATCTCTACAACTCTGAGGTTGAACTCAAAACTCTCTCCATACTCCATTCTGTCTTCCATATTGCCATTCTCTCCCCCCCTTTGACATCAATGGAAAATGGAAATGCCAACACTGGGAATCAATGCCAACACATACGGAGGAAAAATACCCCCCCCCCCCCCCCCCTCAAATGCTCAACACCATACAGACTACAGAGCTAATACAAACATAAGATCCTTGAATAAGATAAATAGCATGAGAAACAATAGAATAAGATTCCAAACATGTCTTTATGAATCCATGCATCTTCTCCTACTGAACATGCTCCCCCTAAACATGTAATGGGGCTACAACCATATTCTCCATATTGTTGTAAAGACTATCTGTCATGCCAATACCTCCTTGAAGCAAGAAGGAGGGCCACCAACTAGACCAAAAACACCATACACCTTATGGCCAAATGATACATAGTGAAAATACGAGGCTAATACATGAGATACAAGGCTTAATCAATACAAATGCATGGTTGTACCAATGGCTCCATGAGCCCACTCATGATTGAATCGTCTCAAGACTCTCTCCTAAATGCATGACCAAGGCTCTTAACTCTCTCCAATGCAAGGATCACTCAACAAATGCACCAATCATAATAAAACCAATGATTACAAGGCTGATCTTACACACATGAGTGAATACATGGCTAAAGAAATAGACTAACTACAATGCATCCCAACACATACTCCCCTATACATGCCATGAACAAGAATACTTAGCTATCATACCAATAATGAAAAGAAAATACATACGGCTGAAGTACATGACATCTAGTAGCCCAAACATAGTTGTAACAACTATCATCACTCAACATGATTCACTTCAACACAAATTTGGCATTGCCCATGACTCTCTCACTTGACTCTACAACCCATCCACCAATAACCAAATGATGAAAACAATATATTACAAGGATTTATATTGAGAGTACATGGTTGAAGATAATGTATGCTAAGACTTATGACTCTCTTCTCTTAATGCATAGCTGAAAATGATGATATACAATATGAAACATATGTTTGTTACATCATGCTCATGAAAATACTTTCATGGCCAAAATCATGCTTTCTCCTAATGCATGCCTAAAATAAATGTTTTTGGACTAATGTACCAAATAGAAAGCATGTTCATGGGCCATTTCAGCCATAATATCAAAAATAACATGTAGAAACATATTGCTGAAAGAAACTCCTTCCTCTACACATGGTTGAATCAATGATCTTGTTCTATGCAAGGTTGTACATGAAATTTTCAACCAATATGTCAATGTGAACAAATACATATGTATGGCTGAAAATGTACCTTCTCACTCATGAAAATATATGTAAGGTTTCTACAAATAGATGAGTGAAAGGAATGAAGAAAATGTTAAAAAACTCATCAAAATATGATACCATGCATAGCTCCCCCTAAGCTCATTATACCTCCAACAGGTAGGTTGATCCTGTGGCCCTGAATATGCAATAAGGCTCATGAAATCATCCTGTGTTGTTGTTGAAAATTGTGTGAGTGCCTCTCTAAGTTGTTGTACGCTCCCCCTGAGTCTATGCTATGCTTCTGCAATCTTTTCCGAATATGCATGATGTACCAAAAGATTGCAGTGGGGCTAGCTCCTCTATTTGGAATTTGAATGAGATATACTCCCCCAAAATAGATTGTTTGCTTGTGAGCCACTAGGTGAAACATTAGGAACAAGTTTTCCACCCTTGTAATACTTTGGAGGTCCACTAGAGTTAGATATTGCAGCTCATCTTTTCTCTTCCAAAATTTAGTAGGATAAGATCTATTTAGAGTCTCTTTTCTTCTCCATACCTTCTTTGTCTTCAAAGGTTGGGCTTAGCTTTTTGTAGACATTTTTCTACTAGATTTGCAAGCTAATGCCTCCAAGGTTTCCACACCTGAAGCAGTCAACATTAGTATAAACTCCACCTTGGCTTAATTATATTTCATCAATCTTTGTTTTATTGCAAAATAATTTCATTCCATTGCTCTATGTCAAAAACCAATACAATAAAAACAGTAACCGTAAAATAAATTGTGATACCTTGTATTGTATATCCTTGGACCATAATGGGGATGTGATCTTAACGGCTTATTTTCTCCTCTTGAGTGTTGTTTCATTATACTATTTTGCTTTCCTTGTCTTTAATTTTTTTGATAGGTGCTACACTTCCCTGACTTTCCTTGTTGTTGTTGCTTTTTAAGAATTCCTTTGGTTGCTCTTCTAGTAGGAATATGATTGTCAACTCTTTCTTTGTTTCCTTTCATGGAGTAGGCTTCTTATTGAAATACCAACCCAATCTTGATGAGAGGGGATCTTTGACGATTGAGAAGCTCATCCAAGGTTCAAGTAATCATCTCCAAATTCTGATATTGAGATATATCATTATTTTCCTTTTCAAGCTCACATCTCAAAGAGGATATTTTTGCTTCCAATTTTACACAATATATTGCTTGCTCCTTCAACCTTGCCAACACTTCATCATTGTTTTTTATCTCTTCTTGTTGTCCCTCAAGATCAAGTCTTGATCCACTATCATTTCCATGGGTTCTTTCATCTTCTTCTTGTGAGGAGACTTGATTGTCCACTCCTATAAGTGTAGGATCATTTGTATTGTTCTCCTAATCAACATGTGAGTGGCAAGATCTTTAAATTTCTATGAGATCCGCAAATCTTCTCCACAATACATGCTTTGCGGCCTATCCAATGTCTCTTTTGCAGTCTCGCGGTGTCTCAGATAAATATTGTTAGATCTTGAAAGCCCATCCAAAATAATCTCTTTAGCCATATCATTAAATTCATATTTCATTCCATATTCTACTAACAAAAAAAAAATTTCATCAAGAGATAGAAAATAATATCTAACTTCACCTTCCATATTGAAAATTTACCTTCGTGAAGAATTGGAACTCCTTGTTGATCCATTCTAAAAATATAATAAATAATAATATATATATATATATATATATTATCTATAATATATATAATATATATTATATATATATATTATATATTATTGAAAAATTTCACCAAATTTGCCTAGATCTACTCTCCAACATTAAGCTACAACCAATAGCCTACTCTGCTACCACTTGTTAGAAATTTTGAGAAATATTGAGGGGGGGTGAATCAGTGTTGTGCTTTATGATCACTTTTTACCACTTTTTATCTTTTCTCTTCAAACCCCCATTCATTCACTTATTATTATCACAACACATAAGCAAATATATGCATAACATGAACCGCAAGTAGCACATTAAAGCACATAACCATCAAAACGTATAACCATGAGCAGCTAGACATCAAACAACCATAAGAGCAACAACATACAACACCTTAATCAATAGCACGCGCACATAGAGACACTAAATATAAGGTGGAAACCGCAAGGGTAAAAACCACCTTTGGCAGGTAGTCTTCATCGTCATCTCTTCTATTTTGTAAAATGTTTTTACATCTGATTCACTAGCCACCAATAGTGTGCAAGCCACCACTTGCTAGTCATGTGAGCCACTACTCGCTCAAGAAAACAACCTGAATGAAAATTTTAGGCCACCACCTGACGTAAGCCACCACTTCCAATAAGTCTTGCTTAGCCACAACTCCCAATTTCTCAGGCCACTACCTGAAGGATTCCGCTACACCTTGAATATGCAAGCCACCACTTTCTCACTGAAATCCCCAACCTTCAGCACATCTCATGGACATCATTCCATATATTTTTAGACTGTGGTCCATATACTCTGCAGATAATAATAAGAACTTCTAACACATCCTCTGCCACAATAAATTTTCTCATAATACAACCAACAACATACTTAAAACTCCTACAACAACACAACAAATATGAACCATATACACCCTCTAAACACAACAACTACATATCATTACACTCAAAGCTGTTAGAAATTAATTATCAGAGAAATGAAACACATAAAATATTATGTAAATACAAATACAAAAATGCATAAAACAAGAGAAACATAGATATACGTGTTTCACCCGATTTGGGATATGTCCACAGAGAAACAACTAGTCCTTCCTTTTATATTGTCCAATAAAATGAAGAGATAAAACCTACAACTGATCCGTTGTAATTTCATCTTCACCCTCACACAGTCTCCTCTCTCTTTCTCACTCAAAATAATCATACACAGGTGCAATACAATTCCCTCTTATAAACTGAGGGTTGCCTTCTAAGGGGAAAAACCTTAAATTGACATAATGTCTATTGTCACATTATCCACCTAATGAACGACACAAATGGACTACAAAATTACAATATTTTACAAGCCAATTTTTCATCCCGCATGGAGGGGTGTACAGTCTTCCTGGGGTATACACCCAATTGAAAAAAGTCCTCTGAATTAGGGATATAATCAGGCTCCACACTCAACAAAATCGACTCTCAACAATAATCAATAGAAACATATAAGCTATGACTCTCACACACTCATCCATTTAAACAAATCAAGGTCACATATATACAACTTTGCTCATTATGCAACCATTAGCATACACATACTCCTACAACACCACCATGCATCATAACTCTTGCATACACACTCTCAATTCATCACCATTAGTAGCATCATGAATCTAAATACAATAGCTCAGTCATATAACAACAAAGCAGCCGTAGAAAACAATGCTACAACCATACAAATGAAATTGTTTCCTCTACAAACACAAATATATCAATGATACAAATATGACATATGAACACATAGTCTCCATGAAATACACCATTAGTTCCTTCAATCATAAAATTATGATCTATATTCGCTTCTCATACTGAAATATCTTTGCTACAACAACTATATTTTCTACCCCCGGGTTTTGAAACAATCCATCAAACTCTACTACATCCTCTGCATACTCTAACATTACTCAAGGAATCAATGAATTCACACTTAAATCAACTTCTAGATGTAAGGTGACCTTCCTCAAAATTTTCGACTTAAAATCAAGTGTAAAAAACCATATTAAAAACCCATAGAATAACTTGAGTATGCGCACATTTCATGAATTTCACCTAGAGAATGTACACGCAACATCACTGAAGGAAAGTAGCATATGTACATTACTTTTCCACACAAAAGTAGTGTATATTTTGTAAATACACCCATATATGCTGAAAACCTCATCAGCAAGTGTCTACAAGGCCTTTCATACCTCCTACAACTCCTACAGACCCTGACAAATATCCTACAACTCTTCTACATAATCAAGAACGTTAACATAAGAGGATTAGCATGCCAAACACATCTTCATCAAAGCATGAACACGAAGGCCTAGTTGGCCAAGCACCTATGCATGGATTAACATCTCTGCATCAAAACAGTGATAAATTATTTCATCTTGATCACAAACCATGAGAACCACCATCAACAGGTTAACAACAATTATAAGAAAAACAATGTTAAGACCTTGTTGACATCAATTCCTACATGCTCCCCAATTGTAATTTATGTTAACCTCAAATTTATCTCCATAGCTCTGAGGTTGAACTCAAAACTCTCTCCATACTCCATCCTCTCTTCCATCTTTGCATTCTCTCTACCCCTTTGACATAAATGGCAAAGGGAAAACCAACACTAGGAATCAATTCCAACACATACTAAGGAAAATACTCCCCCTTAAATGCTAAACACCATATTGACTACAAAGTTGATACAAAATAATCCTTGAATAAGAAAAATAAACATGTTAAATAATAGAAAAATCTTCCAAACATGTCTCTATGCATCCATGCATCTTCCCCTAAAGAGCAGGCTCCCCCTAAACATGTAATGGGGCTGCAACCATCTTCTCCATATTGTTGTATAAACTATATCTCATTGTCAATACCTCCCTGAAGTAAGAAGAAGGGACACCAACCAGATCAAAACCACCATACACCTTATGTCCAAATGATACATAGTGAAAATACAGGGATAATACATGAGATACATGGCTTAATCAATACAAGTATATGGTTATACAATGGACTCCATAATCCCACTCATGATTGAGCCCTATCAAGACTCTCTCATCAATGCATTACCAAGGCTATCAACTCTCTCCAATGCAAGGATAACTCAACCAATTCACCCATCATGACAGAAAAAATTATTACAAGGTTAATCTTCCTCACATCAGTGCATACATGGCTAAAGCAATATACTCACTACAATGCATCCCAACACATAATCTCTTATGCATGCCATGAACAAGACTACTTAGCTATCATGCCAATAATGAAAAGCACATAAATATGGTTGAATTACATGACATCTGCTAGCCAAAACATGGTTTTAATAACTCTCATCACTCAACATGTTTCACTTTAACATATGCTTGACATGACCCGTGACTCTCTCACTTGACTCTAGGACCCATCCACCAATACCAATGATGAAAATAATATATTAAAGGGTTGTATATTGAGAGTACATGGTTGAAGATAATTTATGCCAAGAATTATGACTCTCTTCTCCTATTGCATAGATGAAAATTATGATATACACTATGAAACATATGGTTGTTACATAATACTCATGAAAATGCTTTCACGACCAAAATCATGTCTCCTCCTAATACATGCCTAAATCAAATGTTGTTGGACTAATGTACCCAACAGAAAGCATGTACATGGGACATTTCATCCATAATATCAAAAAGAAAATGTAGAAACTTATTGTTGAAAGTAACTCCTTCCTATACACATGGTTGAATCAACGATCTCCTTCTATGCATGGTTGTACATGAACTCTTCAACCAATATGTCAATTTGAAAAAATACATATGTATTTATGAAATTTACCCTCTCACTCATGAAACCATATGAAAACAAATAACTGACTGAAAGTAATGAACAAAATGTCAACTAATACATGCAAATTTGATACCAAGCATAGCTCCCCCTGAGCTCATTATACATCCAATAGGCAAACTGGTCCTACAAACTTGAATATGCAATGAGGGTCATGAACTCATCATATGTTGCTACTACAACTCGTGCATATGCCATCTCTAAGTTTTCATACACTCCCACTGAGACTATGCTTGCCTCTCACATTTTTCTGCAGTCTTTTCCAAATATGCACGATGTACCAAAAGATTGCAGTGGGGCTAGCTCCTCTAATTGGAATCTGAATAAAATCTACTCCCCCCTGAGTAGGTTGTCTGCTTGTGAGCCACCAGGTGAAACATTAGGAACAAGGTGTCCAACCTTGTAATCCTTTGGAGGTCCACTAGAGTTAAATCATAGCAACTCATTTTTTCTCCTCCAAACTTTAGTACGTTGAGATCTATTAGGAGTCTCTTTTCTTATCCACACCTTTTTTGTCTTCAAAGGTTGGGTTGCACATTTTGTAAGATTTTTTATACTATATTTGCAAGCTAATGGCTTAAGGCCAAGGTTTCCACACTTGAAGAATTCAACATTAGTATAAAATCCACCTTGGATTACATTTCATTTCATCGATCTTTGTTTTCTTTCAAAGTAATTGCATTACATTGCCCTATGTCCAAAACCATTACAATAAAAACAATAACCATAAAAAAAACTTTGATGCCTTGTATTGTGGATCCTTGGACCATGAGGGGGATATGATCTTGACCGCTTCTTTTCTCCTCTTGATTATTGTTTCATTCTACCATTGTGCTTTCCTTGTCTTTGATTTTGCTTATAGGTGCTTCTCCTCCTTGACTTTCCTTGTTGTTGTTACTATTTATGACTTCCTTTAGTTGTTATTCTAGTAGGCACGTGATTTTCCACTCTTTCTTCTTTTCCTTTCATGGAGCATGCTTCTTCTTGAAAGCTCAAATCGGTCTTAATGAGAGGGGATATTTGACCATTGAGAATCTCATCCAAGATTCAGGTACTCACCTCCAACTTCTGATATTGAGATAGTTGGTTATTTTCCTTTCCAAGCTCACATCTCAAAGAGGTTATTTATGCTTCCAATTTTACACAATATATTGTTTTCTCCTTTAGCCTTTCCAACACTTCATCATTGTTGTTGATGTCTTCTTATTTTCCCTCAAGATCAAGGCTTGATCCACTATTGTTGCCATAGGTACTTTCATCTTCTTCTTGTGAGTCATTGATGCCTCATCTTCTTCTTGTGAGGAGACTTGATTTGCCACCACTGTAAGTGTAGAATCATTTGCATTGTTCTCCTCATCACCATGTGAGTGGCAGGGTCCTTCAACTTTCTCTGATATCTGCAAATCTTCACCACAATACATACTTTGCAACCTTTCCAACTACTCTTTTGTAGTATCACGATGTCTCACATAAATATTGTCAAATCTCAAAATCCCACACAAAATAATTTTTTAGCCATATCATTAAATTCAGCTTTCATTCCATATTCTATTGACAACAAAATATTTTCATCAAGAGACAACAAGTACATATCTAACTTCATCTTCCATATTGCAAATTTACCTCCATGATGAATTAGAGCTCCTTGTTGATCCATTCTGAAAAATAAATAAATAATAAAATAAAATAAAATTCTAAAATTTTCACCAAATATGCTCATATCTACTCTCCAATGATTAAGATACAACCAAAAGCCCTGCTCTAATACAACTTGTTAGAAACCTTGAGCAATACTGAGAGGGGGGGTGAATCAGTATTGTGCCTTATGATCACTTTTTACCACTTTTTATCTTCTCTCTTCAAACCCTCATTCATTCACTTATTAGCATCATAACACATAAGAATATCTATGCATAACATTAATCATAATCAACATATTAAAGCACATAACCATCAAACCATATAACCATGAGTAGCTAAACATTAAACAACCATAAAAGCAATAAGATAGAACACCTCAATCAATATCATGCCACATAGAGACACCATATATAAGTTGGAAACCACAAGGGTAAAAACCATCATCGACTAATATTATTCGTTGTTATCTCTTCTATTATGTAAAATGATTTTATGTTTGATTCACTGGCCACCGCCAATATGCAAACCACCACTTGCTAATCATGTGAGTCGCTACTCACTTTAGACAACAACTTGTATGAAATTTGCAAACCGCCACCTATAGGAAGCTATAATTCCCTAAAAATTGCAAAGAACCACCTGTTGGAAGCTACCACTCCCAATAAGTCTAACTCAGACACCACTGGATGGAATCCACCACTCCCAAGTTCTCATGCCACTCCTTGAAAGATGCCACTACATCTTGAATATGCAAGCCACCACTTGCTCACTGAAAGCGCCAACCTTTAACACATCTCATGCACTTCATTTCATATATTTTCAGACTATGGCCCATATACTCTACATAAAACAAACTATGAGCCTCTTTTCATCAATTTTCGCACTAGAATCACAATATCAATAAGCACATCTAACACATTCTCTGCCCCATTCAATCTGCTTATAATATAACCAACAACATACATAAAACTATTGCAACAACACAACAAATTTGAGCCATATGCACACTCTTAACACAATAACAACATATCATCACACTCAAATCAACTCTCAACAATAATTAGCAGCAACATATAATTTATGGCTCATACACTTAGCCATATCATCAAATCAAGCTCACACATATACAACTATGCTCATTATGCAACCATTAGCATACACAAACTTTTGCAACATCACCATGCATCAAACCTCATGCATACACACTCTCAAAACTATCACCATCAGTAGTATCACAAATATGAATACAAGAGCTCATCCATATAACAACAAAGCAACCATACAAATGAAATATTTGCCTCTGCAAACACAAATATATCAATCATACAAATTTTCCATATGAACATTGAGTCTCCTTGCAATGCACCATTAGTTCCTGCAATCATAACATTATGATCTATATGATCTTCTCATATTGAAAAATATCTTCTACAACAACTCCATTTTCTACCCTCAGGTTCTAAAACAATCCATCGAACTCTACTATAGCCTCTACATACTCTGTCATTTTATTGGCCTCTTCGTTAACCTTACTAATCTCTGCATTCTCTTACCATTTACTTCTACAATGTTCTCCTATTGTAGAAGCTCGACCTCTTGCCTCTACACAAACCTTTACTCTCCAATATGTGCATTATGTAACCCAACAATGATTGCTTTGCTCGTCTATTTAAACAACTTGATGCACTCTCTCCACTACTGAAGGAATCAATGAATTCACACTTAAAATCAACTTCTATATGAAAGTTTACCTTCCTCAAACTTTTTGACTGAAACCAAGTGCAAAAACCATATTAAAAACCCATAGAATAATTTGAGTGCACACAAATTTTTGGAATTTCACCTACAAGATGTATGCGCGACATTACTAAAAGAAAGGGTTGTATGTACGTGAGTTTTCCACACAAGAGTAGCGTATATTTTGTAAATACACCCAAATCTGCTCAAAATCTCATATGCAAGTGTCTCCAAGTCTTGTCATACTTCTTACAACTTCTCTAGACCCTGACTAATCTCCTCTAACTCTTCTACATCATCAAGAACATTAACATAAGAGGATTATCATGCCAAACACATATGCATCAAATCAAGAACATGAAGGCCACCTCTGCATGAATCAACATCTTTGCATCAAGTCAAGATCCTTGCATCAAAAAAATGATAACCCATGTCATGTTGATCACAAACCATGAGAGCCACCATCATAAAGTTGACATCAATGATAAGACAAATAGTTCTAAGACCCTATTGACATCAATGCCAACACTACAATGGCAACATAAAGGGTCAAGATCACAATGCTACATGTAGGCTGAGAAAAGTGTTAGGTTTAGCATAGGTACTAAAAGAGATTTATAGTAGAACTTTCCCACTCTAAGTGGGAACAAAGGAAGAGGCCAAGGAACCAAGGAAGAATTCATTGAGGTGTTAGGGATGAGAGGAAGAACATATGTTACAAATTGTCCCCACAAACATCAAGACAATAAGAGGGTGTACAATGTCCAAGAGGCTTCCATATTCAATGATGTAAGATGTGGCTTGGAGTGTACCTTGGATTTATGTAGTTGTTGAAAACAAGAAAGCAAGCCCCCAAGCCTCATTGGTAGAAATCGAAGGTATACTTGTGAACCACCTTATTTCAATTTTAATTGACCCCATTTCTAATATTAGTTATGTTACTCCATAAGTCGTGGAAGTCCATGTTTTACATAGAAAACATGCTACATCATGGCTATAAGTTAGTTAGCTACTGTAGTAAAAAGTAAGGTGATGGATTCTATTGACTCATGCTAGTTTGAGATGAGTATCCTATTAACCAAAACCATTTGAAATATCTTTCCCTTGGGGTTTTGTGATTTGCTAATTTTCATTGATTGGTTGGTAGTGCATGGGGAAAAGTTGGATTTATATAATGAAACATTAGAATGAAAGAACGATGAAGGGGAACAAAAGCTTCTACAAGGGGTGTGAAAAATTATCTCTATGAGGTAGATTTCATATCTTGAATTAAAGAAATTAATATAGCACAAAGGGATGACCTTTGTGTAACATTATTCAAGTGAACAGTTTGGCAGAGGAAAATAAGTTAAGGATTAAATATCACCCCATATTATAGGAATACAATGATGTATTTCCTAAAGATATATTAGGATTGTCACTAAAGAGGCACATCAATTTCTCAATAGAGCTCGCTCATAGAGTAGTGCTTGTGTCCATAACATCCTATAGAATGAGCATACCTACATTAGTGGAGTTGAAGATGCAATTGAAATGAAAAAAATGATACATTAGACCCAAAATGTTGCCATGGAGAGCTCCAACATTATTTGTGAAGAAAAAGAATCGCACCCTCGGGATGTGTATTGATTATAGACAGTTGAATATGGAAACTATTAAAAACAAATATCCATTGCCCATGATCAATGATTTATTTAACTAGTTGAGATGAGCCTCAATGTTGTCAAAGATATATTTGAGGTATGGGTGTCATCAAGTCAAGATCAAGGATGAGGATATCCACAAGACTACATCTAGGACCATATTTGGACACTATGAATTCATAGTGGTGCCATTTGGGTTGAAAAATGCACCAACGACCTTTATGTGTCTTGTGAATAATGTTCTTGAAAAATACTTGGATAAGTTTGTGTTGGTATTGATTAATGACATCTTAGTGTATTCAAAGACCAAACAGGATAAAAAAATAACACATCAAGGTCATATTACAAGTGAAACGGGAGCATCAACTACAAGCTAACCTCAACAAATGCAATTTCTTCCAATTACAAGTGCATTACTTGGGTCATGTTATCTCCAAAGAAGGAGTGGTAGTTGAAACTAAAAATATCAAGTTCATACTAAAGTGGCTTACTCCCTGAAATGAAGCAAAAGTTATATCTTTTATGGGGTTATCAAGATATTAAAGGAGATCCATTTAACGATTCTAGAAGATTGGGCTTGTAATTACAACATTGCAAAAGAAAGGTGTGATATTTCATTGGACATCAGAGTGCACATTGAGATTTGAGAAATTGAAGCACCTTCTCACACATGCCTATATTTTGAAAATTATAGACTCGGATTAAGACTTTCTTGTTTGTGAATATGCTTACAAGGACGAACTAAATGGAATTCTCATGTTGGATGGACATATGATCAATTATTCATCTACGAAATTAAATGAGAATGAGAGGAACTATGTAACACATGATTTAGAGCTTACAACTATTGTGTGTGCTTTAAAAATGCCGAGACACTACTTATTTAGGAGAATGTTCATATTCATGATAGATCATAATGGGATGTGGTATTTGTTTAATAAACCTCAATCGAATGCCAGAAAAGCTAGATGGATGACCCTTATCAATAAATTTGATTTTGAAATCAAGCACATTAGAAGCAAAGAAAATTGAGTGGTTGATGCTCTCAATAGAAGGATGTAAGTGATACACATGAAAACCATATGCACATGTGAGATAGACATAGAGAAATAATCATAGAAGAATTATAGGAAGATGATCATTTTTAGCATGTAAGAAAATGCTTGTAGCTATAACCAAAGGGGTCAACGAGAGAAAATTATCAGTTAACAAAGGGATGGATTATTGTTATTCATAGGCAAGTTGTATATACCCAACATGGTTCAAGTAAAGAACCTCATAATTGATGAATTTCACAAAATACCATATGTTGGTCACCCAGGATATCAAAATATGATAACATCCACCGCGAAATTTCATTATTGGCTAGGGATGAAGAAAGAAGATATTAAATGTATTACTAAGTGTATAGAATTCTAGTAGGTTAAATTGGAGTGCAAGAACTTAGCAAGATTGTTGCAACCAGTATCGATTATATCATGGAAGTGGGAGTTTATGTCAATGGACTTCATCACTGGATTACTAGGAATCCAAAAGCAGTATGATGCAATCACGGTGGTAGTAGATAAGTTGAGCAAGAAAACTCAATTTGTACCTATAAACAATTGATGTTTCCCACATTTTTATAAAAGAGGTTTTCAAATTGTATGGCATCCCTAAGAAGATCATAGCTAATCAAGATTCCAAGTTTACCTCTAATTAATAGAATGCTTTATTCATGGGATTTGGAACCCAAATAGCTTTCAATACAACATATCACCCTAAGACTACAGGAATTATAAATATATTATTAGATGACTTGCTCAAAATATATGCCATGCCTAAGAAGTGGGAATCATTTTTTACTCTATTGGAATTTGCATATAATATTGGCTATCAATAGTCATTAAAGATTATCCCTTTTGAATCTATGTATGGAAAAAAGTGCAATACCCTAATTAGCTAGGATAATCTAGTGGATAGAGTCACACTTGGGCCAAAAATGTTAAAGGAAATGGAATATGAAGTAAGTAGCATAAGGCAGACTGAAGGTAGCACAATAATGGAAAAATAATTATGTTTACCATAACAAAATGCATAAGGAATTTTGAGTAGGATAGCATGTATATCTCTTAATAAGGCCAAAGATAATTTCCTTAAGAGTGGGCTCATGTTCCAAATTAGCACCAAGCTATTTTGGACCCTTTCAGATCTTGGAGAGACTGTGACCAATAGCATACATACTTGTCATGCCTCCTACAGTGAAGGCACATTATGTGTTTCATATCTCATTGCTCAAAAGATATATGAATGATACTAATCATATTATTGATTGGAATTTGACACATGTGGAACTCAAGGGAGAAGTCTAGTGAGAACCACAATGCATACTCAATAGAAGGAAGACCACACTTTGGAAATGAGTCATTGCATAGGTCAAGGTGTAATGGAAGCACTTTGGACTAGACAAAACAACATAGGAATTGGAGGATGACATGAAAAAGGCATATCCACTTTTGTTTTATGTATAAAAATTATGGTCTACAGATAGTAGAACATTGAGGATAGCATTCCTTTAAGGGGGAGAGGAATGTAAATTCCTTTTTTCTAATCTCCAAGTTTTATGATGTAATTAAAGGATGATAATGTTTGATAGCCAACATGGATATATTTCCAAGACTATCTAATCTAAATATTCTAATTTAATTATAAATAACTAAAGCTAAAGAAAAAGGACAAGCCTATATTAATACTAATGTCTGGAAGAATAGCTTGCTTAGGAATCCTGTAAGGGACATTGGAAAGTTTCCTATACTCATTGAATTTAATGTTTTGGCCCTTGATTTTCTTGTTAAACTACCAAGTTCCCAAGCAGTTATGACAGGATATGGAAGGAGGTACTAAGCTTTCCCATCCATGGGTTGTGTACCTCATAGTAGAGTCTTATCAAAGTATTGTGACAATCAGAGTTGCATCAAACTCTCTAAAAAACCAATTTTTCATGATCGGTTCAAGCATATTGATATTCGGGATCATCATCTTCAAGATTGTGTGCAAAGGAGAATTATGTTGTTGGAGTACATTCCCACAGAGGAGTAAGATGCAGATATTTTGACAAAGGATTTGTCAAGATGAAAATTCAATTTGCGCAGAGATAGGATCAGGGTAGATGATAATCCCTTTCTTGTTGAGAGGGAGTGTTAAAAATAGCAACATGAAATTCTAATTTAATTTGTCCTTAAATTAAATTGTGAATCAAAAATTGTAATTCTATTCTCATAACAACTTGTCGCAGTTAACTAAGTTAAGTTGACTTAGTTGGCTCAGTAAATTCGAGCTGGAAATCTATATAGAGTCATGTAGAGTGATCCCTAAATTTTGTGGGCCCAAGTTGAGTTCTTTGGAGTTGTAATTATATAATTTGGTCTAACTGAGCTATAGTTAGTTAAACTAGTTCTAACTGTCGGAGGAACTAGTATAGGTCTAGTAGTGGAGTAGTGCACCAGTGCATCACTAGTACCACACCAGTTAACTAAAGATTCACTCATAAATAGCTCATGCATGTCAATTCATAGGAAGATCCATTTGAGATTAGAGTTCAGGGACAATGTACTATTAGTTGTATAATTTTTCGAGTTGTACAAATGGTGCATGCAATTAGTTGAGGGCATATGTTTGGATTGTGCAGTTACGGGGAGTGGATTTCCCAATTAAATATGGGTTGATTCCTCAGGGAATTGTGCAAGGAAGTAGGGGCTTGGTAGGTATCAAAATTGGCTTTGTTGGCTTGAGCTGGCTTGTGAGGCAGAGAGTTAGATTGTACTAGTGCAAGAATTGTTCAGGACGAGCAAGCATTGTATTTTATTCTTGGATCTTCAGGTTAATGCAATATAGATAGTCGAAGTTTTTAGCAGTTTCTTTCCCTAGAGAAATATTGTCTTATGTGCGATTGAAATTATTCCTTTTCTTCTTATTGTTTTCATCGATCAATTTTGGTTTATGCTGAAAAGTAGAGTAGATTCTTGTCTTGTGTTTTATCATATCACATAAGCTATTGAATCTACAGTAAAAATCTACATGGTATCCGAGCTGAAGACAGTATAGAAGAGGAGCTTTCGAGTTTGGAGTGCAGGAGAAAATCAAATTTGCAAGTTCATACTTCAGAGTAGCAATATGTCTTTCTATGGGTTGCGACTTGAATATGCCTTGGAGGGCGTCTCAAATTACATAGCTTGGAAGAATAGGATGGAGGCAGTGTTGGAAGAAAATGACCTCAAGGAATTCATATATCATGACATTCCTAAGCCTCCAACATCGGATGCTAAATATTTGGCTGAATGGATTATCTTGGAGGGATTCGAGACCACATTTTCTCAAGTCTACATGGCAAGGATACTCCATACTCAATGTGGAAGGCATTGAAGGACTTGTTTCAAAATAGCAGTGACCATAGGAAATTGGCACTGAAGGACAAACACAGAAATATCAAAATGGAGAAGGGCAAATATATTTTGAAGAATTTGACCATGTTCACCCAGTGTCGGGATCACTGTTGTCGAGGATGATATGGTGAGCCTATATATTCTAGGACTTCCCAAGAGTTGGCACAGCTATCAGGACTCCATCAATGGGAGGGAGAAGCTACCAGATTGGGAACAGTTGTGGTCAGATTTGGTAATGGAAGAGATTCGGAGGAACACGAGAGATGGACCCTCATCAAGCACTGATGATGAGGAAAATTATGCCTTAGCGAGTAAGGAAAACAAAGGGGAGAGGAAGTCATCCCATTCAAAATCGGATTCTTGTCATGGAGGCAAGAAGAAGGACATATCAAAATTCAAGTTCTTTCATTTTCATGAGTTGGGACATTTTGCCACAAAGTGTCTACTCAAGAAGGCTGGTAAGAAGCCCTCAAGAGGAGCGGCAAGTGAGGCTCTTGCCACACAATTCGAACTAGACATTACCCTCATCACATGTATGGTGCCATCGATGATGGGTAGTGTATTGTACCTGCATGGTGGAGCTTCAACGAAGAGCTCTTCAGTAAGTTGGAGGAGAAGGATCTCCAGATGCATATCGAGATGGGTGATGATAGGAGGTATAGTGCTAGCGGGCTTGGTATAGTTACCTTTCAGAGGCAGTCAGGTGCTCCCCTCACTTTGTGATATGTTATGCATGTTCCTAGTTTGAAGAACAACTTGGTATTTGTTTCCATGTTGGAGGATAGAGGATATGATGTGATCTTTCGTAAGGGAAAGGCGTTCCTTCGTCACATAGCCACAGGACAGGTGAAGAGGATAGGGGTTCAAATGAAAAATATCTACAAGTGGGAGGTATAAGATTCTGCTTCCTTGAGCATGAAAGCATAGAAGGTGTATAGCTGAGACATTGGTGAGTTATGGAATGGGCGGTTGAGTCACTTGCATCATGGCACTTTGAAAATCATGCAGCAAATTTCTATCGATCTTCCCAAAGGTACACTAGAGCAAGTTGACACATGCAAAGGGTGTACTTTAGGAAAATTCACCAAATATTCCTTTCATGTCAAAGGAAGTCGAGCATGGGCGATCCTCGATTGAGTCCATTCAGATGTGTGTGGACTGTTCTCGACAACCTCCACGACCAAGCACAACTATTATGTTATATTTTTTAATGATTTTTCTCATAAATGTTGGATATTCTTCATGTAGAAGAAAGATCAGACTTTTGCAAAGTTTTGTGAATTAAAAGCATTGGTCAAAAAAGATACTGGTAGGAAGGTTAAATCTCTCAAAAGTAATAAAGGTGGAGAGTATGTGTTGAATGAGTTTAAAAATTTTGGTGCAGCAGAAGGCATTTGTTGAGAGTTGACAGCACCTCATAACCCACAACAGAATGGGGTGGCTGAGAGGAAGAATAGAAATATAGTAGGGGCAGCATGGGTGATGTTGCATGATCAAGGCCTACCACAACACTTGTGAGCTAAGGCATGCAACACAGTTGTTTATTTTCATAAGATAAGCCCTCATTAAATTCTTGGGATGAGGACACCGGAGGAGGTTCTCTTAGGGAAGAGACCTGATGTGGGTCACTTCAATATTTTTTGTTCATCAGTCTACTTCCATGCAACCAAATATGCACGGAAGAAGCTTAAGTCAACAACTTAGTTGGGGATATTTGTGGGCTACATTGATACACCTCACAACTATTAGGTGTACCTACTGACCAACAGGATTATTGTGGTTCATAGGGATGTAAAATTCGATGAAGAGAAGGCCATGAGATGTTCCCTTGAGAGGGAGCTTCAACTAAATGTGGTTAAGGAGCTTTTAGCTCCTAAGGATGAACCTCATATTGATGTGGAATGACCACATGTAGAGGATTAGGGAGTGGAGACACCCACTCATGCAGATTTTTCGAGAGATGGAAGAAAGTGCACCAGAGAGGATGACAGGTTATTGCACGATGCAAGAGAGAATGTAGGAGAACCCACATCATAGCACAAGTAGAGGAGGTCAACGGAGAGGAACATTGGATACGTGGCTCTTATGAGCAGGTGTGTTGAGACTGAGCCATCCTCTTTTGAGGAAGTAGTGCAACAACGGGTTTAGCTTGATGCCATGGTTGAGAAGTATGACTCCATTATCAAGAAAAGTGTTTGGGATGTGGTCCCAAGGCCATCGGACAAGTCAATGGTGAGTTCTAGATAGCTTTATAAGGTAAAGCGAGCAATGGATGGTAGTGTGAAGAAACACAAGTCTAGGTTTGTGGCCCGAGGTTTTTCTCAAGTGGATGGCATTGATTACGATGAGACTTTTGCTCTTGTTTCAAGGTACTCATCAATCAAATCCATTTTGGCACTGCCGGTGCAGATGGGATGGAAGATACATATGATGGATGTAAAGACAACCTTCCTTAATGGCATGATTGAGGAAGAGGTGTATATTGAGCAACGTAAAGGTTTTGAGACCTTCGACCGAGATTCGCATGTGTACTGACTCAAGCGAGCATTATATGGGTTGAAACAAGTACCTTGTGCTTGGTACACTATCATTGATAGCTACGTCACAAAGTTGGGCTTCACCAAAATTGAAGCGAATGCGAACCTTTACCACATTATGGTTGAAGGTAAATTGTTTATTATTGTTTTATATGTCAATGATTTGATTCTGACATGTAGTGATAAGTTGATCAAGTATTGCAAAGAGGACCTTACAAGAGAGTTCGAAATGGAGGACTTGGGGCTCATGCATTACTTTATGGGCATGGAAGTATGGCAAGGTGATCAGGAAATTTTTGTCTCTCAGGGAAAGTATGCTAACGAGATACTAAAAAGGTTCCACATGGAGAGCAGTAAACCCATGGAAACTCCTCTAGCAAGTAACTCAAGGAAGGCGTTATAGATCTAACCCGGAAATATTATAGATCTGATATGAAAATATAATATAATGCAAATAAACCCAGAATAATATGAAATGACTCTTTATTGATCAAACCCTTAAGGTAGGGCAACACCATACATTCACTCCTTAAGGAAGGAGAACACTCCACAAGCCATGTGCATGTACATACAATAATCCTTCACTATTCCTTGACATGGAGTCTCTAGCCTCTATATAGGCCTCATACATACCATACCATGGATCATTACCATGGTTCTCTCATACCATCGACTAATACCATGGGCCCATTACATTATTACTAACTACTTGTGTTCCCTTACATGATATGGGTTAACCACCTTATTTATTACTATGGCCCATCCCATTATTACATTATTACCTTGGGTACCTCCCTTGGTACACCATATTATCCCCCCTAGGTATATAACATTCCACCCCCCTAAGCATGTTTCGTCCCCGAAACATGGGAAGAACACAAATAATAAGATCTACTCAAAAGAGTAGTCCACTGGTACCATTCACGTGCATCTAGCCATCCAAGAGAAATGTGAACCCTCGATCTCGCTGGTGTATCGCTCGCTTGAGATGGAAGTTGACCATGGCAGCTCTTTGATGTGTAGTAGGTGGATCTTCGCTCCTCACTATCCGTCATATGGGGGTTGTTGTCCTTGTGGCTAATTGGTTGCCATCTTGTTGGTTGTTTTCTTGCGAGGTGATGCGGGTGATGATATGTTGAAGTTTTAACCCATGGTGTCTTTTTCTTTAATTCACCCTGCTGTTGTGCCTGTTGTGGTGTCTTCTTTTCCAATATGACTTCAACCACTCAGCTCTCCTCTGATGTATCAGCACCTGTAACCTTTTCTGCTTCAGCCTCTATTTGTGTTTGATTGTCTATCATCACTGGCTCATCATCTAATATGTCAGACTCTAGAACATCTTCTCCTTCAGCCTCCTTGGACTCTACCTATTTAGTAATGGAAATATCCTGTAATTTCATTTTCTTCTTTTTATACCAGAGCTTCATGAATGTCTTCTGCACATTAATATTTATAGTACCCGCAAATTCCATCCAACGATATCCCAAAACAACATCCATATTATCTGTCTCTGAAGTACAAAAATCACCATGCAACACATACTTATCCATAGAAATCTTCAAATCCTTATACACTTGGACATCCTCATCATCCACTTGTGTGTTCTCAATGTGTTTGGCTGGAACTTGCAATTTTTTTGCCAAATTAACATTGATAAGATTACGCTTGCAACTAGGATTTATAAACACAACGATATTCTCCTTCTGAATCAACCCATGAACCTGCAATAAGGATATACCAGTAGGAAATAACTCCACATGTTTCCCCTTATCTTGTTTTCTAACCCGAGACCATTTGTCTATAAGGAGTTTTTTTATTTCTTCATCCGGGCATTTGGTCAAGTTAATGATGCCCAGTGATTTCCACCATATGGCGGCCTCTTCTTTCAAAAAAAGTGGTACCATATAATTCCATCTCTCCCAAAATATATTCTTTAGATTTTATATGAATTCTTCAATAGTAGAGCTATCATCTTTTCCAGTAAACTTTTCCATGAAGAGGGTTTGAGAAAAAAAATTCGCTTACTTGGTGAAAGTTTGAAAGGGCCACAATTCCATCAATATTGCTCAGAATCCCTATTATGACATGTTTTTGGAAATG
The DNA here is from genome assembly GCA_000404065.3 of Pinus taeda. Classification (NCBI taxonomy): domain Eukaryota; kingdom Viridiplantae; phylum Streptophyta; class Pinopsida; order Pinales; family Pinaceae; genus Pinus; species Pinus taeda. The sequence continues at coordinate 23,051 of APFE030328605.1, forward strand.
GAACAACCATTCTGCATCTGCTTATGTGATATAAATTCTGATCCAGGCACTAGAATTTCAGATCTGCGCTACAACTCTCCCGCCGTCACCAAAATTTCTGCAAAAAATAGCTGATTTTAAATCAGCGATATCTCCCTCATCCGGACTCCGATTCGACTGATTTTTTTTTGAAATTAGGTATTTTTTCACAAAGATTCTAGATATGCAATTAGATTTTGTAGACCTTGCACCAGGACGTCTAGATCTGCACCGCAAACTCGCTGCCCTGAAAAATTATCTACAACCCCACTGATTTTTAGATCAGCGATATCTCCTTCATTTAGACTCCGATTCGACCGATTTTTTTTTTGAAATCGGGTATTTTTTCACATAGAATCCAGATCTGCAATTAGATTTTGCAGATCTTGCACCAAAATGTACAGATATTGTTTGCAAACTCGCCGCCCCTGAAATCCTGCAAAAAATAAAAAAATTTCTCCACTTTTTTGCCCAAGAAAGTGCTCTGATACCACTTGTTATAGCTCTGATACCACTTGTTATAGATCTAACCCAGAAACATATGAAAATATGAATAAACACAAGAAAACAAACCCAAATAATAGAAATGACTCTTTATTGATCAAACCCTTAAGGTAGGCCAACACCATACATTCACTCCTTAAAGAAGGAGAACACTCCACAAGCCATATGCCTGTACATACAATAATCCTTCACTATTCCTTGACATGGAGTCTCTAGCCTCTATATAGGCCTCATACATACAATACCATGGATCATTACCATGGTTCCCTCATACCATCGACTAATACCATGGGCCCATTACATTATTACTAACTACTTGTGGTCCCTTACATGATATGGGTTAACCACTTTATTTATTAATATGGCCCATCCCATTATTACATTATTACCTTGGGTACCTCCCTTGGTACCCCATATTATCCCCCCTAGGTATATAACAGAAGGAGGATGCTACTTCCGGTGAAGTAGTGGAAGCTACTATTCACAGGCACCTTGTGGGTTCACTCATGTATTTGGTGAACACATGATTGAACATGTGCTATGTAGTTAATCAACTTATTCAAGTGATGGTTAAGCCGACCAAGTTGTATTGGAAGGAATTCAAGCATGTGTTGAGATATCTCAGAAGAAATACTAAGTATGGTTTATGGTAGAGATGGACAAAGGGAGTGAAGCTTCAAGGCTTCACTGATGCAGATTGGGCAGGGAGTCCATCTGATGGGAAGAGCACACCAGGAGGGATCTTCAGTATTGTGCCAGTAGTTGTTTCTTCGTATAGCAGGAAACGGAGATTAGTTTCACTCAGTTCAGCAGAGGCAGAGTACATGGCTACTAGTCAAGAAGCTTGTGAGGCTATCTGGATGAGGAAGATTTTGGTTGGTTTGTTTGGTCAGCAGATGGATCCAAATGTGATTTACTGTGACAATCAGAGTTGTATCAAACTCTCTAAAAATCCAGTTTTTCATGATTGATCCAAGCATATTGATATTCAATATCATCATCTTTGAGATTGTGTGTAGAGGAGAATTATGTTGTTGGAGTACATTCCAACATAAGATAAAGATGTAGGTATTTTGACAAAGGATTTGTCAAGATGAAAATTCAAGTTTCACATAGACAAGATCAAGGTAGATGATAATCCCTTTCTTATTGAGAGGGAGTGTTAAAAATAGCAACAAGAAATTCCAACTTAATTTGTCCTTTAGTTAAATTGTGAATTAAAAATTGTAATTATATTCTCATAACAACTCATAGTAGTTAACTAAGTTAAGTTGACTTAGTTGGCTCAATAAATTTGAGTTGCAAGTCTATCTAGAGTCATGTAGAGTGATCCCTAAATTTTAGGGGCCCAGGTTGAGTTCTTTGGAGTCATAATTAGATAACTCATTATAACTGAGTTATAGTCAGTTAAACTAGTTCTAACTATTAGAGGAACTCGTAGAGGTCTATTAGTGGAGTAGTGCACCAGTGCATCACCAGTACCACACCAGTTAACTGAATATTCACTCATAAATAACTCATGCATGTCAGTTCATAAGAAGACCTAGTTGAGATTAGAGTTCAGGGACAGTGTAATATCAGTTGTATAATTTTCTAAGTTGTACAATAGATGGTGCATGCAATCAGTTTAGGACCTATGTTTGGATTGTGCAGTTATGGAGAGTGGATTTCCCAATTAAATATGGGTTGATTCCTCTAGGAATTGCGCAAGGAAGTAGGGGCTTGGTAGGCAGCAAAATTGGCTAAGTTTTGGCTTGAGATGGCTTGTGAGGTAGAGAGTTAGATTGTACTAGTGCAAGAATTGTTCAAGTCGAACAAGCATTGTATTTTCTTCTTAGATCTTCTAGTTAACGCAATAGATAGTTGGGGTTTTTAGAAGTTGCTTTCCCTAGAGAAATATTTTGTTATGTGTGATTGAAATTCTTCATTTTCTACTTATTGTTTTTATCAATCAATTTTGGTTTCCGCTAAAGAGCAAAGTAGATTCTTGTCTTGTGTTTTAGCATATCACATAAGCTATTGAATCTACAGTAAAAATCTATAATTCTTATGTCTCTTGTTTGGTTATCTCTTTATGATCCTACTGGAATTTTATTTATATTGTTGAGAACTTTTTGTAATTGTTTTATGATGAATGTGAATAAAATAAAATATTAACTTAATAAAATCATCAGAAGTAATTATCAATTTAAAAGATCCCTGAAAAATCAACAGGGTATCATAACAATGGTAAAAATAAAAGAGCATCCAAAGAAGGAGTTCAATGAGGCTAAGAAATATAGTATTAAGTTTTTCAAGAGAAGGAGGTCAAGTTTCTACTTCTAAGTTTGTTATGCTTGAGTGTGATTTTGTGTAAGAAGAAAGATCTGAAATACATCTCTCTCTGTCTAGGTCATCTTTATTGTTGAGCTATGTGAGAGGACCAAAGCCCTAACTCTCTATGGTAAGAGGAATGAAAGGCCAATAAGGTTTCTAGAAGGAGGGTCAAGCTCCCTCAGGTCAAACACGTAAGGGTTTAAGAGTTGTAGGATGAGATTGGAGGATCATATCTGAGATCTGTAGGCCACAGGAGGTTTGTTATAAGGTTGAAAGGTGGCAATCCAAAAAACCTCAAGGTTATTGCACAGTAGGTTGAGAAGCCTCAGACATAGCTTTTGTAGGCCAAGAAGCATTATACATATCCTTAGTAGGCCAAAAAGCCTCAGTCATAGCCTCAAAATATTTGAGGAATCTTAGAAGTAATCTAAAGTTTCAAGTCTAATGAAACTTACTTGAATATGGTGGGTGTTGTACATTCAGAAAAAGACTTGATTGATGTGTCACATGATCTTTGAATGGTTTATTTCATGATATTTTGAAACTCGTTATTGATTGGTTGAAGTTCAATACAACGCAATGGACGAACAGTGATATTATTATGGATTATTGAATAAGTTGCTATAAATTATATGAGTAAAGGAAAAGCCCATAAAATGTTGAAGATAAAATGATTCCATTCACCTATTTATGCACGATAAGAAAGACAATAACTACTACAAGCAGGAAAGCAACATATCATACATATATGTCAAATATATAGTAAGCATGAATGAACATGGAACATATAGTCATTGATCTATGGCAAGTAAAATTTCTATTTCAAGAAGAATTTCTCCTTTAATATGAATTCAAAAGTTAATGTGTTGTTGCATAGATCTAAGCCTCTCGACAAATGCTTTGATTAAACTAGTATCATTTCTTGATTTTGACACCTGATAAGGTTACTCAAAATTGGTAGAATATCATAAGGACAGTTTATGACATTTCATGAAGCCCTTTGACATAATTCATAAGTCTCTCATCGAGTTTTGAGAACAAATCCTCTTGAGAAGATCTAAAGTTATCTTTTTAAAAGACAAAATTATTGCTACTACTGACTTAGTTTGGAATGGAACAATATTAAGAATGCATAATGACAAATCCTTACTCGAATTTAAAGGATATTGAAGATACCTATTTTCAAGTTGATGAATTGATAAGACTTAGAAGGGCACTCTCAAAGAAGAGGACAAGTTCTCCACTATAAATTTAATCGGGCCAAGGATATTTATAAGTATGATCTTGAAAGAATTTATTTGTATACCCGTTGCTCTATGGATAAACCAAATGTGTGTTTGTACTTAAAATTATTGGAATACAAAAGACATAGTGAATTGAATGAACTTATGTAAGATATGTATTCAAGAATAGAAATGGTGTTGATATATAAATCTGTAAAGTGAGTGAAAATATATTGTATAAGGGTTTTTCGTATTGCATTGCACCATTTTGATTATGACACATGGAAAAACTTATATAAATATAAGATCACATCTCTAAATTTCCTCCTTGATCCAGAGGAAGTAAAGAAGGTCATTCACAAGAAAAATTGTCATAGGATTGCGTGATCCAAGAGCAAGTTATTCAACCTTTAAGAAGCTTGGTTATCAAATTTGAAGCAAATCCCTCAAAGTCTCTTGTTACGACAAAATTCATACACTTGTTCCAAGTGTCATGAACTGATAGGAAATTTTGATGATGCAAATTTAAATCATATTCAAGGGTTGAGTTCAGTTTTGATGACATGATATAATTGTTACTCTCGTTACAATTAGAAAGTCAAGTTACCTGGAAAGACCCAGCTTGCACTACTCAAAATTTGTTGATGCATTTGAAGATTGTCTACCTATTAAGAGTTGGAAAATATGGCCAACCTACAAAAGATGAGTATTACAAAAACTAGGGTTTGTAAATCCTAGAAAACTAGAAGTCTTGTATGTGAAATCCCTAGGGTTTGTGGATAAAACCCTAGATTTTGACCTAGATCAATGGTTTTGCTAAAAGAAGGAACCATAGCTCTTGCAAGGAAGGAATAAAAACATGCTAATGATGAGGATGAGGTTGATAAATTTGAAATATGGATACAAGAATGCTAAGATCAAGAGGGAGCTTAAATTTCCCTATAATCCTCAAAATATAAGTAACATATATCTCTCTTCCTTAATTATTGTTGTTATTGTTTTACTATTAGTTAGCCTCTTGTATTTGTTTCTTTTGTTGGCTTCTAATCATTCTTCCATGGCTTCCTTGTGAGGATTGTGGGTACATAGTAAAGGTTTCCAAGGCTCTGACATCATATGGATGTAGTGGAAGAACGAAGCAAAGATTATGACAAGAGGACTCCCCCATAATCAATGATTTTTGTTAAGAGAGATATTGTACTAGATGAGTGTTGGCTGGATAAATCGTTCTTGCGGACAAGACCAATCTCCCTAGTATACAATGATATCTAGCAACAAAGAGAACAAGCAAACCTATTTCTCTCTAAACATTTTTCAATTCAATAATGAATACTATGAAGTGTAAAAGACCCTACCTCGGTCCAACGCTTGTTTGAGGCAGTTTTATCCCAACAGCTTCAAGCAGTTCTCTTTCAAGAACCTGCATACACAAACAAACACATGTCAAAGCATACCTGCGTATAACAAAACATGTTCATTATGAAGATCAAGCAGCTCATAAAACAAACCATTAAAGACAATTCATTGAGAAAAATAAACTTGATTATTTTAGCTTAATGAATAAAAGAACTTTACAACCTTTGCCTTGATGTTGCACAAGTCCTTTCCAGGGTCCAGCAGGGGTCTCCTCTACTTTGACAAGCCTCACTCACTTCCAAAATGACATGAAAGGTATGTGATCTCTCCTCTCACAAGATCAAAAAGGAAGCCTAGTTTTTAGCAGCATTTACCCTCAAGAATCTTCAACTTTCAACCTCCTCTACAACTAGCCCAATGCATGAATTTATAGTGCAAATGGAGGAAGTTGCAGGTCCACCATTGAAGGGATAAGTTCCTCCTTCAATGGGATAGGCACCTCATATCATGGAGTTAGCTCCCTTAGTTATGGAAAGGATGAACCAAGGTGGAGCGGACTTGCCAGCGTAATATTTCTTCTAGAAGTGTCTAGAAGTGACCCAAGATAAGTTTTTAAGAATGAACTCACGCCTTTTTAACTTTTACAGGGGTTCGCACCCATCGCTCAATACACAAAGCGGTCAGGTTCGCAGGAAACATGACCATTAGGTGCGGCACCGCAAGCAATTCTAGGAGAAAGTGCGAAACTAGGATTTGAGACATTTTTAAGGTCTTTCTCCCATTTTCAAGGCTTGACATGAAGAGCTTAGGTTTAAGACTTGCAAAAGAGGTATGTATGAGTATTGATGGACTCACGCAAACTGTAGAAAGTCATGGTGACAATTTTTCGTGTAACAGATTACCCCCTAAAGTGCGAAGTCTGTAGTAGATGAGGGTGGTTTTTTGGTCATCTAAGAAGAGTGAAGGACTTTATCATTTCAAGGATCTTCCTGTGGATACCCCGGTCGAACCTGTAAAAAAATTCAATGCAAAATATATATATGTGAACATATCATCGTTGAGGTAGGCATTCCCATACTCATATCAAAACTGACTAAGAACTATCTAAAAACTGCTCTGATACAGGAATGATTTTGTATTACATCACAAGTAGGAACACATGGACACAGTATGGATGCAGCCATCTGTTTATGAATAGTCCACTATAGAATGATAACAAAAATTCCTCGCAGCCTGGATGGTGGAAACTAGATCCAGGGTCTTCGTTTCTACATTTTGAACTAGTACGATTCTACCCATGTGAATGAATGTGTTGAAGTCGAACATGGGAGAAACCACTTGATTACCAGTCAATGATGTAAACTGTTAACAGGTGTGAGAGGAACCACCAGTAATGTCAATGGCCCTCAAAGTACCTAGTACAATCCATGAGATGTGAATGAATGAGTTGATGTCGAACATGTCATGGAATCCGTTGATCGAAGCTCAATGATGCAACCTATCGTCAAAGGCGAGAAACCTGCCATTGAGGCATGCAGATTCCAAGGTACTAACGATTTCTATATCATCTTTCTAGATAATGAGTTGGAGTCAATAGAAAGTGATCCGTCATAGGCAAGCCCATAACACGAAATCATAGATCCAGTCTGAAGAAACATATCTAGCAAGAACTAACTCAGGGATGGTCAATGATGGATGACAAATATTTTGCTGGTGAATGGTTTATTTGCATAGACCTCTTGAACACGTAACGACACAGCAGATGGCTTGGTTACAGTTGACCCAAAGCTAATACCCAGAAACCGGTTGAAGACTTTCAAAGTGGTTTGATTAACTGTTAGGTAAAGGATTTCCCAACCCAGGTGAATAAAAGTGTCATGTTCAAGAGTGATGGAAAGTTTTTTCAAACACAAAGTACACCAAACGGGTTCATTTTTCTCATTTTCCCCCACCATTTCTAGCAAGTACCTCTTTATTTTTGACAAGCTTGAGGAGGATAACATTTGCTTGGTTATAAGCTCATCCTTC
>APFE030328605.1:31435-42274 GCA_000404065.3 Pinus taeda
GAGTCCAACTTAGTTTAGATTCGAACCCTAAGAAGGAGTGGTTCGTTCCTGTTTGTAATTGAACAGGTCCTTTACTGTGAAATTTTAACGAGTCCAGTATAGGAGAAACTCGGTGTTTTTCAATTTCAGGGAGTTAGAAGAAAAACTTAAGAAAACTCCACGGTTGTCCTTTGTCGTAAATTTGTGTCTCCCAAGCCCGAAAAAGTATAAAATAATACTTGAGAGAACCGCTTGATCATTATGACCAAGGAGTAATTTTCATGTTTAGTGCCTTCAATCTGAAAAAGTAAAAAAGTGATCGAAAACACATCGTTTTATTACCAATATCAAACTTGAAACGACAAAAGTCCGGCAATCTTTTTATGTTTGTACGGTCAAAAAAGAGCTGTAAAAGACCATCTTTGTAATTCCATTTTAACGAGTATACAAAGAAACACTCAGCAATATTTTCATTTTTTATGAGTCCGAAAAGAGCTTAAAGAGGACTCTTATGTGTTTTTTGTTGAAAACGATCAATTTCACCTGAAACCCCAATATTCTGCACAAAAACTGCAAACATTACTCATATATGTTTTAAAAAATAATAAAACTGCACCAAAATGACCTTTTCAAAGTAAAAAATAAATAAATTTTAATTTATTTATTCAAAAGTTCTTATAAAAAGGGCTTTTACAAGTTCATTTTTACCGTTTACCTTTGGAGTAAAAAGTAAGAGCTTTTGGTAAAAAAATTCCCGTGGAGATTGCGCAAAATCCGACCGCTAGAATTCAGAATCGTCTTCTCCAGGTAATCCACAATGTCCTTGACTTGCATTTCATCTGTTTCAAATTTCGTTTTAGGGTTTTAGATTTTGATTTTTGGAGGAAATTTAGGGCAAAAAATCGCCCGCGGTGGTTGCGCAGGGGCGCCATATGGCCCCTGCGCACCCTGACTTTTCTGTACACAGAGAAAACTCGGGGTGCCGCACCTCGCCTTAAGGAGAAGTGCACACCTACGCACTGTCTCTAAAAGGCTGGGTGCGAACCCTGCGGAATGCAGATTTTGAACCCTAGGTTTTCCATTTTTGACCCATAGAAGTTTAGAATGAAATTTCTAATCCACCTATTTTGCATTGTAGGTACATAATATGCTTGTTTGGCGAGAAAGAGAGCATGAGGACATGGATCAAGCTGCATTGCTCCATCCGCCTTCATTACAGGCATTGAGAGCATGTGGGCTTTTTAAATTTTGGACCATACCTAGCATGAGGGCACAGGTAGACTTTTTGCAGTGGATGGTAAACATGTGGAGCATTCAGGACCAGTGCTTCATTATTGGAAGCAATCGGCTCGAAATCGAGTCGGATGACGTATATTTTTTGACTGGCTTGCCCAAGAGGGGCGAGCAATTATCTCTTTTCGGATCTAGGCCAGGTGGCCAATCTGTCGCTAGTCTTCGACTAGAGTTCTGTAACGACTAGGATCCAGACAAATGAATAGATGTGAAAACCATCTCCCGTCCTGAACTGAAGGTTATTGCTTTTACTGTTACCAGACTCTGTGGGAGCGTAGCACTGCATCTAGCTACAGGCTCCCAGATGCGCATGGCAGTGGACTGCTTCCGAGGCACCATTTTCAACTGGTACGATGCTGTATTGGCCAATGTGAAGGGCCAATTGACTAGGGCGAAGCAAGGGCAGCTAAAGAACTTTGGTTATGGTTACTTAATTGTCAGCTTTGCCCTAGAGAGGGTACCGATGCTGGTTCCACAGTAGCTCACAGTTGAGGCTAGACTTCCCCGAGATCCTCGGGTTATGCGATGGTTTGCAGTTATGGCCTGTCATCCAGATGAGGGTTCTGAGAGCGTTCGATTCACCCCATAGTACTTCCGTTGGTTAGAGAACCAACTTTTTATTATTCAGGATTTTCCATACGTAGGGATGGATTATCACGGCGATCCCGACATGACTCTTCCACCAGGAGAGTAATGGGATGACAGAGGTAAAAATTGTTTTTCAACATTTTAGTTTTATATGTATGTTTTTGTATTTTTAACAATCGTCCCAAAACTAATAGTAAAAGTTTTTAAATGCAGATGTGGGTCCACGACGACCAGCCACTCTCCAGCCCTATGATCGGAGACAACCAACTGCCGCAGCACCGGCCCCACAGGACCAGACAGCAGAGACTTTGGCTGAGTTGGAGAGCCATCTAGAGTGCTTGACTGCAGATATTCCAGAGACAAGCATAGATGACATTCCAATTCGACTTCAACGCTATGTGATTGGGGTCCCAGGACCTTTTAGGAGGTTCCTTTGTAGGGTGGCCCGAGCAATAGTGTCCTATCGGGATCATCACCAGTGATGGGATGATTGCTTTGTAGACCCATTTTTTATATGACTTTTGATACTATTATTTTTGCCGATCATAAGGTGTTTTTCAACCTATGATCGAGGACGATGTATATTTTGACACACTCTGATGCTATGCTATGCTATTACTATGGTTATCTTGCAAAACATGTTTATGAGATGTTTTTAAATTTACTGTTTGATTCAATGCAAATGTCTATTTAACATTTGAGAAGCAATTGCATCTGCTAATGTATTTAAATATCTTGGAATGTGTTGATATGCTATGTAATCAAATTCTCGTTCCAAGAGACGGACTCTCAAAAATAATCGTAAAAATACTGGATTTCTAATGGCATAAACTCGATTAAGTTGTAATACGACGAGTTCCGAATCTAAATTAACAATCAAACTTCGAATCGCAAATGAGATGGATTCAGATAATAATTCAATCACTGCACTGTATTCTGCAATGTTGTTTGTTGTTTGACCGAGGCTTACCCCATGCATAGATACTAAATCGTCAGAGGGTGAATAGATAACCCAAGCTGCGGAAGAGATGTTCCGTGTACTACGACAAGCGCCATCAGCGAAACCAATGTATGTTTGGAGAGGTGTCAACATCTGCAATATCAAGAGTAAAATCAAGATAAGCAGGACTAATAATGAAAAACACTCACTAAAGTAAAGCACGTAATTTTAATCTACGAACACACCAATGTAGAAAAAATTAATCTAATGAAATCTCCACGCTATCCGTTTAAGCATAATATCACTTTAGATAAAGCCCATTCCTAGGTTTACCTAAAGAGACACCGTCAAAATCTTCTAGCTCATAGGCCCCTTTTGCCAGCTTCCACTTGAAAATATACGGACCATGCCACATGGGTACAAATTTGCCAGCCCCTAGCTTATCATTTGCTTGATCGTAAAGTAAAACTAAGTCGCCTTCTGAAAAATTGCGGGGTGTAACATTTCGATCATACTGAGCTTTGATTCGTTTGGCATGAGTTTCAACAGCTAATGCAGCATTGTGTCGATTCTCATCTAATTGAGCTAACTATAATAAATGTTTTTCCTCTTCGGAAGTGGTTGGTAATAATTGCACAGCAATTTGTAATGATGAGATTTCGCATTCAATGGGCAATACTGCCTCTAAACCGTAAACCAGTTGAAAGGGAGTAAAACCTGTTGATGTTTTGACTGAGGTTCAGTACGCCCAAAGCGCTGAAAATAACATGTTGTGCCAATTCGACCGATGAATCCCAATGATTCGTTGGATCATGGTGACTAGAACTTTGTTGACTGCTTCAACCAGACCATTTGTCTGTGGGTAATATGGAGTGGAACTATCATGACGAAGGCCAAGCTGATCTGTAAGTTCGGCCATCATGATATTTCGAAAATGACTCCCATGGTTAGTGATTATCGCTTGGGGGACACCAAACCTAGCAATTATATGATTGAAAATGAAAATCGCAGCAGTTTTTCCGTCTGCCGAAAATGTAGGCATCGCCTCGGCCCACTTGGTAAAATAATCTACTGCAAGGATGATATACACATGCCCCCTCGGCCGAGTGAGGGTTACATGTAATAAAATTGATACCCCATTTTGCGAATGGACCAACGGCAATGATAGGGTGGAGAGGAGCAGGAGGAGCACGCATCTTATGATAAAAAATTTGGCAGTTGTGACATTTCTGGACGGTAGTAATACAATCTTTGAACAAGGACGGCCAGAAATAGCCAGCGCGCAAAATCTTTTGGGCTATGGCATACCGAGACATATGACCGCCACACGCTCCAGAGTGGCAGTCATTAAGAACCTTCTCAGCCTCATCATGAGTAAGGCAACGACGGAAGACGGAATCCACCCCACGACGATAAAGTGTATCTCCAATAATAGTGTAAGGTTGGGATTGGAATCGTATTTTCCGGCGTTGAGATCGTGAAGTATCGGGCCGAAAAGATTGGGTTTGGAGATAGACAATGATATCTCCGTACCATGGATCAACGGTGCTGATAAGGAACAAGGATTCATCCGCAAGGGATTCTTCCGCCACATGTTCGGTATCGACACGAGGGAAATCACACATTAGTTCCACAAAAACCAAAGACTTCTTTGACTTGGCCTTCTCGAATTCCGAATCAAATTCCTTCAGGATGACAATCCATTTGGAATACTTGCCCCCCAGCAATTGTTTAGTCAAAATGTATTGCATAGGGTTACAGTCAAAAATGACAGTGGTTTTGCGTAACAGAATGTAGTGACGAAAACGCTGAACAGCTTGGACTGCAGCTAAGGCCAGTTTCTCCACATGTGAATATTTTAACTCAGTTGGAGTTAGGGTCCAACTAAGATAATATATCACATGTTCGCTTTCGAATTCATCCTGTTGAACTAAAACCATCCCAATAGTGGAATGGGAAGCAGCGAGGTACAAGAAGTAATCCTGGTTGTAGTTGGGAGGATGCAATAATGGCACATGGGTCAACGCATGTTTTAGAGCATCAAAAGATTTCTCAGCTATCTCATCCCAAAAGAATGGAGTGTTTTGTTTCAACAACCGGGTGAAACCTTTTGTAATCTCGGCGTAGTTAGGAATGAAACGACGTAAAAAGTTTGCTTTCCCTTGCAAACTCTGGAGTAGGCGAAGAGTCGAAGGAGGTGGTAACTTGACAATGGCTTCGACCTTCAAAGGATCAACACGAATGCCAGCTTTCGATACAACAAATCCCAGTAATCGACCCGTTTCGATACAGAAAACACACTTGTGTGGATTAAGCCTAATCCGATAATGCCTACATCTCATGAAGATGGCTCGTAAGTGAGTGAGATGATCGGCTCTTCGTAATGAATGAGCCAGTAAATCATCGAGATAGGGATACACAATGTGCTTGATGTCATGAAACGCGTAAGACATGGCCCTTTGAAAAGTTGCCCCGACGTTCTTTTGTCCAAAAGGTAACTTGCAATAAGCAAAGGTCCCCCATGGACAGATGAAGGCCGTTTTTGGTTGATCTGTAGGTAGAATGTTAATTTGATTATAACCGGAAAAGCTATCCATAAAGGAGAAAATTTCACTGCCGGCACAATCATCGATAATTTGATCGATATAGGGTGTGGGATAGTTGTCCTTGGGACAAGCACGGTTAATATCCCTATAGTCGATGCATATTCTTATTGTCCCTTGTTTTTTATTAACTGGAACAATATTTGATACCCAATCCGTTAAAGGAATTGGATAAATGAAACCTGCTTTTAGTAATTTCTCAACTTCAGTTTTGATGGCAGCAGCTTTTCGTGGGTGTATTTGACGCAACCGTTGCCGGACGGGTTTAGCATCTGGGTAGGTTTTGATTTCATGAACAGCAATTGAAGGATCAATTCCTGGCATTTCCTCATAGGACCAGGCAAACACGTCGTGGAATTCTTGAAATAGGGCTTTATATGTGTTGACTTTAGTGTCTGTACAAGAAGCGCCTATGTGAATGTTTTCAACAATTCTAGGTTTGACTGAAATGTCGATAGGAACCATGTGAGAAATATTGGCTAAATTTTGCTCAGAATCAGGATGTTTCAGTGGATTCTGCAGTTCTTTCACATATTGGATGAAAAATCATTTTCAAAATGATCAATCTCGGGTAAAAATGAAGACCTGTGATGGAGATCTTCCCATGGTAATGCATCAACGGATAACAATTCCCGAATTTGTTTATCAGTGTGAACGGTTTCTGAAAAAGTTGTTGACTCCGAGGTTGAGATTGAAAATTATTTCCCATTGATCTCATTCACTAGATTAGGGTTGGTTGAACTTGAGTCAGGAAACGACTGTACTGCCTAATAAGCAACTTCAAAGGGACTCAAAGGCATAGCATCGCCAAGAGAGTCCACCTCGGATTTGAAAGGAACGACCCAAGGATCGTCAAGAACAATGGATTCTAACGAAATCATATGAATGGTTGCGAAAGGAGACTGTACGTTGGGAGGAGGAAAGGAAAAAGTTTCGAGTAAACCCAAATCTTTAACTAATCCTACTCCAACATCCTTATAAGGGATAGCAGTTTTTCCAACATGTTGAATACTCTCAGCAGAGGATGGGTCGGAAGAGAAATAAGTTAACTGATCTATTGTTACAATCTTTCCGTTATGTGGGAACTTAATAAGCTGAAAGACTGAGGAAACAACAGCAGTCATGGCGTAAGACCAGCTATGACCCAAAAGAAGGTTGTAATCTAGAGGGGCATCAACCACCTCCACATCTAGATTAACGGTTTTTCCTTCAACCCCTATAGGCAAGTCCTATAGAATGCCATAAGGATGAAACCCTCGGCCATCAAAGGCTTTTAGAATTTTTGGGGATTGATTAAGCGTAGGATAACCAAGGGTTTTCCAACATTGTATCGACATAATACACGTGGAAGCTCCCTCATCAATCACAGTCCTAAAACAAGGTATGTTTTTTACTAACACTGGAATCTGGAAATCCATTTGATGAGGAAGGTGAGGTGTACTATTTTCTAAATCGAAAACTATGAGGTTTGAGTCCTGAAGATCAACAGCTCCTATAGCCGACAGTAGCATTTTATGTTGTGCTGGACATGATTGCAGCACTTCCAAAGCCAACATTGCTGAAGATGAAACAGCTAAATCTTCAACAATGTTATAGTTCTGAGCAGCTCTCACATGAGGATTGAAAGCTGACTTTCGATGTATACCCTTGGCGGGCGGTTTGATTACTAAGTCGGGATTAGGTTTCTCGATCTGTAGTGGATCGAAACTAGACGGAGCTGAGGTTGATGGATTGGAATTGGAAGATTCAGCTTCCTTTCCACCAAAAGGACTTTTACTCCCGTAATCTTGCGATCGTGTCGCAATCCTTACATGTGACATCATCATTATGGGTTCTTCTGAGGCATTGGAGGAAGAGCCTATCATTTTACTGTCTTGATTTGGAAAAGGATCCTTCAAAATAGCGGGTGTTTGTGAACCTTTGACGATTTTGGCATCCTCGGCACGATGCGGGCAATCCCTTGGAAAGTGCTCCTCATCGCAGATGAGACAAGGATATCGAGGTTTTCCTTTCTCGTCAGTAGATTCAATTTTCTCGGATTTCTCCTTTGAGTTCTGCTTGTTCTTCTTCTTACCTTTCTTTTTGCCGTTAGATTTTGATTTAGTCATGGATGATTCCACGACATGAACATCGGCAGAAATTTCAGGTGAAGACTCTCCCTTAGGGAAATCTGGTAAAGTTATTATGGGAGAAGAATTCTTAGAGGATTTCTTCTTACTTTTGGTATTAACAGTACCAATCATACCATCAGCAGCATGAGACCCTGAGGGAGGTGCATCTATTTGAGTTTGTTTCAGAAGGTCGGGGATTTTCTCATGCAACGTACCTGACTAAGTATAGACTAAGTCAAGGTACTGAGCTTGAGCAATTACTTGCTCTTATGTAACTACCCCTGCCTTAGAAACATCTTCAGTTATCTTTGGTAATAATGATTTCACAAACCATTCTGCCAAAATTTGGTCCGGGATAAAAACTTTCACTAAACGACGTCGACGTTGCCATTCATGAATATGATCTGAAATATAAGTGGACGTCGACTGCTTTAACGAAGTTAATAATTCCGTGCCATTGTCATATCTGACTGGCAGCTGAAAATGCGTAAGGAAGGAAGTGGCTAACTAACTAAAATTATAAAAGGAGCCTCGTGGGAACTCAATGTACCACTTGGCTACAAGGCCAATCAAAGTGCGTTGAAAAAGACGAAGACGAATGGAATCATCTATAATGGAATGTGATGCACACCAGAGATGGTAAGTCATCACATGATTAGATGGATCTTCTCCTGGCTTCCCCTCAAACTTAGGTATGTCACTGGGCAACTTATTCGACATTGGCGGCCAAAACGGAAGATAATTGATTGGATCGTTCGTAAGGCGCGACAAGTTAGGCAAATCCAAAGTTGCTATGAATGGTAACTGACGGTTTGGATCCCGAAAACTTGGGGTCATAAGACTAGCCCCAGGAGGAGGATATCCAGGATAGCTTGGTATCGGATTCGCATTTGGGATATTATATCCTCCTGGAAAACCAGCATTAACCGGACCGTACTGGGGTTGTTGAGGTTGTTGATATGTATACCCAGGGTACGGTTGATACTGATAAGCCGGATTCTGCACAGCGGGCCCGTATTGGTACTGCCCCTGGTACGGTTGATAAGTAATTTGAGGTTCACTTGTAACAACCGTACTAGGCCCAGGTTGACCTGCAGGCATAGAAACCGGAGTTTGGATTGTAGGTCCAGACTGGGGTAAAGAGGCCTGAGGAGTTGATACAGGAGCAGTAGAAACTGGAGCCGCTGATACTCCAGAAATAGGTGGAGTGGATTGAACAGAAGCCGCAGCAGTTGCAGCAGACGTTTGGGATGGAGTTCGTGGTGAACTAGGCCCAAGCTGGTGAACTTCCCCAGATGTAGCAGCTTGAGTAGTAGGCTGGACAGGTTGCTAGGGTGAACCAGAAACAAAAGATTGTCCAGATTGAGATGACAACTGTGCACTGGGTTGCAGAGTCTGTGGATCCCACACCATGTTCATTCCCGGGTATGGACCCATAACAGGTTGAACATATTGAGGACCAAAACTAGGTTGAGTGTAAGATTGATAGTTATATGGTACATTTCTGGGTCCTTGAACAAATGATTGACCTGAAGGTGGTTGAAAACCTTGAGGTTGATATTGACCCTGAGGTTGGTACAGACCTTGGGGTTGGTACTGACCTTGCGGTTGGTACTGACCTTGGGGTTGGTACTGACCTTAAGGCTGGTATTGACCTTGAGGTGTATATTGATACTGGGGTCGACCTTGAGGTACATATTGATACTGGGGTTGACCTTGAGGAACATACTGTCCCGTAGGAACATACTATCCTTGAGGTTGCCCCCCAGGCGGTAATGGACTACCTTGGGGTTGCCCCCCAGGCGGTATTGGAGTACCTTGCGGCTGCCCCCCAGATGGTATTGAACTACCTTGAGGTTGCGGATTAGGAGTAGTACCAGACATCATAAGAATCTCTTCAACACTTAATAGTTTAGTTCCGTTATGACCAGGAGATACGGCGTAATCGATGGGTCGAGGAGAAGCTCCTGAAAACGTACCAGATGCAGACTGATACCCAGGAGGAACAGAAGGACCACCATGTAAAAAGGTTTCTGGCATCTGAGTAAACAAGGATGACTGTCTCGACATATTCAAGGGAGGATAATAACCTCTCGGTGTTGGATGAAAAGGAAATCGAGGTGGTGAAGACGCGAGACCTGGATTTTCTAATAAATTGGTCAACGAAATATACCAAGCGTCACCTCTAATGGGACTGAAGAAAATAGATTCACGCTCCCTAAGTTCAATAGTCGGTTGATTTTCAAGGATGCTTATACCTTCGTCCGGACTTGAGCTTACAATTTCTTCAATGGAAATGAGTCTAGAAGGAAGATTCTCGGTGATAATATTTTCTACTCTGGGTGAACTAGGACCACTAGAAACAGGAGAAGCAAATCCTGAAGATGGAGTAGCAGCAATTTCAGTTTCAGGCTCAGAGATTTCAGGTTCTTCGGCTACCGAACTAGTAGGAGTGATACTACCAGTAACCTCAGAAAATGAAATCGGTTCAGAAATATGTTCTATTGCGTGCACTATATAATCAGGATGTACAATCAACGAAGACTCTCCGACCTCCGGTGACCCAACCCTATTTTCACTAGGTGTGACAAGAGCTCACAGCCCTTCCAGCTGACTTGGTGTAAATTCGGGAGGCTGCCCCCGAAGTCGACAGGATTGTCTCGGTAATTCAGCCACGATTAATCTAATTACTTCACACGAAAACAAAGAAAAAATCTCAAGAAAAACACCTAAAGTCTCTAAAGAACCAAACAATTTGAAGCACACGCCTAACAAATCTAGGAGATCAAACCACACACAAACAGTATCTTTCCGGATTGAAAACACTAGTTGGTGATGAAATCCAACGTCGCAGAGTTCAATACAGAAATGGCGGTTGGAACAGTTACCCCGACAACCTGCTTAATGAAACAGACTGGCACAAGTTTCTCCACTATAACCGTCTCGAGTGAAGATAACCCCCCAGAGATTCCAAGTGAGTCTAGTTGACGTCTACTCCAGGTACAGTGGGATCTTCCCTCCACCGTCACCTAGGAAAGAATCCTAAAGATTATGGTCACTAAGGTCACCAACGGAAACAAATATACCTAGGGGAACAGTCTACGATCTGATACGCACGCAAGGGCAGAGTAACAAGCTCAATCCCCTTGAAGGCTCCTCGAAATAAACCGAGGTTTACCAACAAGTGACCCCAGGCTCCTCGAAAATAATCCGAGGTTTACTGTTTGTAATACGTGAATATCTGGCATCGTTCCCAATGAGGAAGGATTGATTCCCACACTGGTTCGGACACGATCTCGTGCTTCTCCTTTAAGAGGAGCTTTCC
>APFE030328610.1:0-14938 GCA_000404065.3 Pinus taeda
CAGAGTTCGTCAAATGCTGCAGAATGTAAATGAAGAACAAGAAAAGGAGATACTCAATCTAAGGCAACAAGTGGAAGAAGGAAGAAACTCAGAAGAAATTTTGAAGAAGCAATGTCTTGAAAGGGAAGAGCAACATCAAGTTGAGGTAAAGATCTTGAAAGGTAAATTAGAAGAAAAGGATAAACTATTATGATTTCAAGATAGTACTAAAGTCTTGGATGATATCCTTAGTAGTCAAAGGTCTCCTGCTATCAAGACTGGACTTGGTTTTCATGAATCGGTTGAAGGAGAATCTAGTGCACAAGGTGAAGCAAGGAACTCTAAAGAGAAATCTAAAATGATCAACAAGGAGATAAGAGGTCAACCCCATCAACAACCAAGGAAAGAAATTCTTAAAAGAAAATCTTTTACTCCTTACTATGGAAGTAATAGTCGGCCATCTACTTAGAGGAATAATATTGAATGTTATGAATGTCATAATCTTGGACATGTTGCAGCTAGTTGCAGAAGAAGAAGAGTTCAAGACCATCATGCAGAAAGATCATCTCATTCAAGGTACTTTAATGGATATTGTTTTTCTTGCAATATGTATGGTCACAAAGCTGTTGATTGTTACAGGAGGAATATGAAACATATGAGATGTTATGCATGTAACAAGTTTGGACATATAGCAAAGGAGTGCAGGAAGAAGTTTCGGACACCACACCAAAAGGAGAAAACATCAACATGCTTGAAAGTGTGGAAGAAGAAGGAAGTTCAGTCAGAAAGATGTGGCACAACACAGGATACTCAGCACAGCACAGACATAACTGACTCAGGGGGAGCTGAAAGTGTTAATCTTCAGTGCCCTAAATCTCATACGCAAGTTTCATAAATTAAAGTCGCGTATATATGCGAGTTATACACTGCAAAGTCGCGTATATGTCAGTCTGAAGAAAAGCAGTGGGGATAGGCTCAGAAAAGGGGTCTGATATGTTTCAGTCCATTATTTGCTCTATTGGTTATAGTTACAGTCTGCTGAGGATGTGTGGAAATGTCTTGTTACTTGTGAGATGTTTAGAAGTGTTTTGATCCTAACTTGATGATGATGATGTCCTGATGCTTATTTCTGATATATGCATGATCAGATCTAACAGTAAATAGATGGCACAGGTTGAGGGGAGAATATGCCTTTAATAATGCATTGTTGGCATTATGGTTAATAGTTTTTGGTGGTGATGCTTATATGGCTAAAATAATGCATCTTGCTATGATGTGGTTATGAGTTGTCCATGATAAAATATCATATGACTCTTGGGGTTACATAGTTGATGTTCAGATCATATTTGTAGATTGATGGTGCATATATGATGCTTACATGGTGATCTTCATAAGAATAAGTACAAAGCTTGAATCCACAATATCATTACTTGATGATGAGTCTCTCATATGCTGCTGTCATCATATGCATAAAGATCATATAATACAGTTATGATGCAGGATTCCTATAGTTCTTGGTGATCATGTGGATGAGGATTGTTGACATTGATGATATAAAGAAGCCTTGACAAAATCTTGAACTCTAGATACTTAGTGTTGGATACATGGAATTATTGGAGATATGCCCTTACCTATATAATGATACGTTGATTCTCACATATGTTGATTGATGATTATCAGATGAGGGATATTCGCGTGTAATGTTACATGGATGATCATGCAAATCTTGATGATGATGACTATGGTGTTTTTCACATATGATATCATGTGAATGACTTATGATGATGTATTGATGTAGACATACCTTGGTACAGGACACTTGCAGGTTGCTGATATATAAAAGAGGTTGTACGCGAGTTTTATGAGGTATATCTGCGTATATACGCAAGATTCTGTGGATACAGTCGCGTATATGTTGGTTTGAATAAAATCAGTGGACCAGACTCTGGGTGAGAAGAGTCTGATATGGGTCTGACAGAAACCATCTGGCACAGGTTTAGGGGGAGCAGATTAACTTCTAATAATGCATTGTTGGCATTACCTTAGAAGCTCTTGGCTCACGTACACAAGCTGTTTTGGTTAGAACAGGTACAGAAGGAGATCATGGTTGCTGATCTGAAATGTGCTTGACAGATGTTGCTGCTATCAGTTATTGGTGACTTTCATAAGTCTTGCTCTAGATATTTTGTCTCTATGTCATGTATCTCTGTTATGATGTCAAGGTTATGTAACGACATATGTTTGTTTCCCCACTATGCCTGGGATGGATGTTTTATCTCTTATATGGTGTCAAGGTCATGCAACGGCCTATGTTGGTTTCCCCACTATGCCTGGGATGGATGATGTAATGTTCTTGCTTTATCATGTGTAAACTTTTGATCCCCACTTGGTTGGGTAGATGATCCCCACTTGTTTGGGTGATGGATGCTTGTATTGAGTCTTTTGGTGATAGGAAGGTCCAGTATGATGTATAGAGTCATGTTCTTCTTGTAGAACATTTTTTTTTGCAGATCTTGCTTATGCTCAAAGGGAGCATGAACATCATATTTCAGCAGTACAAAGACTCTGCATGTACTCAGGGGGAGTATGGACAGATTGGTACACATTGGCATATACAAAGGGGGAGCTCGTTCAGAGATTTCAGCAGGTACTCAAGGGAAGTATGACCAACAGAATGCTTATCTTGAAAAGAGAATATCTTGGTTCACCCTTTGCCCTTGATGTCAAAGGGGGAGAGTGATTTGGTTTTGTTGCCATCAAGTCCAAAGGGGTAGATTGTTGGCATTATGATGCATGTGTTGTACTTGATGGCAACCCTCTCATAGAAGATCATCTCACTTACATATACTTAGATGAATCTACAGAAGAGATATCAGATGCGACTGAATGCATGAGATGCAGGACAACTAAAAGGAATCAGATAATAGATCTAAGAGTGATAAGTTAGCTTTTCCATCAAGTCCAAAGGGGGAGATTTTTGGAATTATGATACAAGTGTTGTCCTTGATGGCAAGATGACAGATTATAGTGCAGCAGATCAGTAGCAAAGAATTGATGATCAGATTACAAAGAATGAAGAAAGCTGAGTATACACGCAGGTTGACTATATACCAAGTTGCATACAGATGTAGGTTATACGCAGGTTCACTATGTACCAAGTCGCGTATATACGTAGGTTCGCTATATACCAAGTAGGGTATACACGCAGGTTATACTCGCAAGTTCTCTATATACAAAAATGCGTATACACGCGGGATTGTTGATCAGCACTTCCATGCACAGAAAAGCGTGTACATGTGGGAAAACTTTACTTTTGGTCCATGGTAGTTAGTCCTTGGTATTTGAACCTATGATTTTGGACCGTAGTATCTCGTCATATGTGTTGATACCTAGTATTGGGTTCATGGTATTGGTTTGTTATGGTTTTGGACCGTGGTATTGTCAAAGGCCTAAGACTATAAAAGGAGAAGAATATCATTAGGAAAATGTATGGAGAAAGTCTGGAATATCTGATGAAGGATGAGATCCAATATGCAGGTTATGGGTTACTTGATCTAAGCTAAGGAGGGATCTCACATGTTGATGGAGAACAAGATCTAAGGATAGGTCGGGATCAAATGGTTTGAAATGAACTATCTCTATATGATTGATTATGTTTATTCTAGATTTGTATGCTGACGCATGTAATGATTTGAATTGAGTATAACTTAAGTTTGAAATCGCTGCAAGTCATGATTGAATATTTATAGATCTATACGCGAGATGGCTTTGGTAAAAGCACGTATGTACGCGGGTTTGGTTTGTCCAAGTAGCGTATGCACTTTAATGCATGATACAGTTGGTTCTGAATAGTGTTGCAGAGTTCAGGGTTCTGCTATGTGTTCTGGTTGATAGGGTTCAGTGATTCACTATTGGGTGATTCAGAGATTGATAATGCTAGTGTTGATTGATTGTGTGCCTCAATGATATTGATGGGTCCAGTATGAAAATTGGATGAAACGTGGCCTTCATATTATAGAGTTGTGCTTTAGTGTATCCAGTCTGAAAATTTATGAAATGTGGTACCTGGAGGAGAGGAGATTGTAGGTCGGCGCCTACGTACTAGTATCTTAGCTAGTACAAGAACTATGGGGGTTCTAGCTCCCTTCCAGAAGAAGCTGGAGAAGGAGAGAGGGTTGTAGCTCTCTACAGGTTGCAGCCTCTGTACTGGTAAAGGACTGCATTGGTACATTTTAAAAGAAGTTTCTTATTAAAGGAAGATAGAAACAAATTGCAGCAGGTGCATTTCACCCACATTGGGTTTCCACCTTATATCATGTTGTTCATGTGTGCTCCTTGTGTGTGATGATCTGTTTTATTTTACTGCTTCTGTTTACTGTTCATATGGTCAATTAAGTTCTGATGCATTATCTAAAGACCAACATGTAATGGATTATCTGAATCATAAATAATCTGGATATACACTAGTTGCATTAGACACAGTCGCGTATACATGCGGGTTCACTTAACTGAAGTAGCATTTATGTATCTAAGTATGGAAATGAAAAAGTTTTACTGATTTGATAATACTGATTCACCCCCCCTCTTAGTATTATTTCCAACATTAAGAATCTTGAAATTAACAGGGAATTACTCAATTTTGGTCTAAGAAGCAATTGCTTCAGATCAACATGGTTATCATGGGTAGTTATATTTTAGAGACAAAACATTGTCTTTCATATTTTAAGAGTCGAGAAAAGGGCGAAAAGGTGACCCTAGTCTCTTTCAATAGTTCTACAAGCTTGAAAGGACAAGTTGCTCGATGATCTTTTCAAATTTAAAGAGTTAGGAAAGATCAAAATGAATACTAAGGTGAATCTAGGTAAACGGAGTACCAAGTAAGCATGAACTGCAATATACACCTTACCAAAATAAATTTACCAAGGACTTGAAGTACGTGCAGGTAATATCCCCAAATGCTATGTTCGGTGTATCACATTTACATGGAGGCAGACTCAACTTCCTATGGATAAAGGTTTGCAACCTATGGGTGTATCCTTTCATATACGCGACGTTACAGGGATCACAAGTCTGTGCTAGCACTGTCTAATGCTGAAGAGAACGACATGTGCTAATTTTTAAAGAAGTTGGAACATGTCTCTAACCTAGACCACTAGATATAAATTTTAATGTTTGAAATGCTCCTTAGGTTAATTGATAGATTTTAAGGTTGATCTTGTAATTATCTTTCATTTCAAGTCCTTAACGATGTTACATGTTCTTAAAATGAAAACTAGATGATGAAATGAAATCCTTCAATTTGATGAAAGCTATTTATGTAGGGAATAAGATCACTCAAATCATGCATCAAACCAAATTCAAGAGTGTAACCATGACAATCTTCAAATGCTAAATGCAAAATATGAAATCTAATCTTTCATATTATAAGCAAATACAATGCCAAAACAAATCTTAAAGAAAACTTTCCTTAAGGTATAATAATGATCTTTTCTCTTTTACAAAATGAAACTAATGTAATCTAGTGCAAAAGTAAAAGAGAATGCAAGCAAGCAAAAAAATATGAAAATCTCTTTCACTTAAATGATTTGAATGCAACTCAAAAATGCTTTGAAAACTATGAAAAGAATAGCTACACTTTCACTTTCACTTTTCGACACACAAAAACTTCAAAGCAAACACTTCATTTTGATTCCAATGAGACAATCGATTTGTAATGTGTCATTCGTTAAATGAAGATTAAGTGACTTTCACAATATTCACTAATGAAAACAACTTAAGGCACAAGAACCAAAAAGTGAACTGCAAAGCATGTCTGAACACACAAAGACTCTTTAACACAAGCAATTGATCTCTGATGGGAAGATCAATGAGTGGACGAAGGTTGACCTAGAAGACCTACAAACCCTAAAGGCTAATCAAAATTCAAGCACACTCAAACTAGGTGAAAAGACAATTACAATTAGACAATACAAGAGTCAATGAAGAGCACATTGGTAAATCACTGGGAGAAGCTACACAAAACTGAAAATGAGAAGAAAAAACTAAAATTTATTAATTCTCTACAATCATCGCACCTATCAATGGGAAAGTAATTATCATCACTACTTTAACTAGCAGACCCATGATATCATCACCACTGTCAGGGTCAAACCTACGATGGTTGAGAAACAAAAAAAAACTCAAAATCTTCAAGAACAATTCAAATTAGAAACCTTCAAACATCTACCAAAAAGTGACACTTACTACCGACAAGCAATGAGGTCTAAAAATCAATGGTTGATCAAACTCGTCAAAGGACAAGATGAAGGAAGGGAAGGAATGGGTCATAGGCTCCCTAGTGGAGCGACCATTTTTTTGACAAGGTTAATTCTCTCTATGGATAGAGACAATCCCTTTAGTAGAATTAGTGGGTCTAGCAACTAATGTGACAATCAACTACACACCTTCCTAGATTATAATTGAAAAGTAGAATGAGAGAGATGACCTACTTCGTTCTGATGTCATTTTGATTTCCTTTGTTGAGATACTCAAACCGCTTATGTCACGGGCTTTCTCCTGCTTCTTTCAGTGCTTATGTACCTATGCAAGTGATCAAGAGATAATGAAGCATGCGAAACCCAGTAGGAAATCCAATAATAACCTACTTAGTTGATCTAAGAATGCTAAGCTAATACATACATGAACATATATATTTTGGGAAGATTAACCAATAATTTTATATTATTTAAAGAATAAAGGGAAGCTTATAACCATAGCCTTGATATTGAAAGGCTCTAATAGAGTGGTAATCTAAATCCAATCCAAGAAACTCTCCAAACACTCATTCTCCAAGTCCAATGAATAGCTTCTAAGCACAAGTTCAACATACAGGTGCAAATGGACATAGCCCAACCATTTGGGAATGGGAGAGGAGGAATTTATAGGCTAGGAGAGGGATTTAGGACTCCTCCAAAGATAGTATTAGGTCCACATCTCAAGGCGGTAGCTCATAGGGATGATACCAAGAGGTCAAATTAGTAAGATTTGACCTCATCTATGTGAAACCACCTCTAGCTTGCCCCTCTAGAAGCTTTTAGATCATGAAGCTTCTCATCATCTTTGGGAAAAAATCGTTTTTGATACCATCAGGGGTATGCAAGGGAACAGAGTGGTGCCATTGCTGGCCTAACACAGTGCAACAAGCGATCATCGTGGTTTTGAGCTTCATAAGGTGATGACCATCATTTTAGGGTTTTAAGAGCTATTTCTTTAGGGAAATCTCCATATATTTTCGAAGAAATGTTAAAGTAGGGATCTAAGTTTTATACATGGATAAGTATACTACATACTGATCATGTTTCGGGCACTTCAGGGTTTGTCATAGGGAACTGCAAGAGGCGTGACAAAATATTGTGTAATAATTAACATCTTTTATTTCCTCACCAATATTTCTCATGAAATTAACAATTTTATACACACTAAGAAAAATGCTACAATTTTGAATGTCTCGTACTGTATTATGAATGCTTGAATTTTAGCACTTTTTACCTTGGTGTCTCCCTCAGAACTTTAGGTAATATTATCCCACATTCCCTTTGCTATGTTCGGTTGCATTACCTTCATAAACTCAGACTCAACTAGACTTCCCAAGATAGCATTTATAAATTTTGCATTGGTTTCATACTATTTCTTTCCTGCAGTATCTGAGGGAATAAAGGTTGGATATTGATATCCACTTTCAACAATTTCCCATACAATAGCTCCTAGTGCCTGCAATTATTCTCTCATCCTAGCTTTCAAAAAGACAAAGTTAATTCCATTAAATATAGGAGGCCTGATAGAAAATACTCCTTCGTGACAACTCATCTTGACAGATCTCCTTCAAGTGGTCATGCTTCTACCAAAAGGACCAGCTCTGATACCAATTATTGGGAAAAATACTGAGAGGCAGGGGTGACTCAATATTTTCAAATCATTATACTTTTCAAATTCATATCATGTATTATGTAAGAAAAGTTACTGAAGGGAACTCGTGTGTGTACGCGACTGGTATTAAGATAACTAGCATATATCCAATGAGCTTACTTTTCATTTAATTCATCTTATGTTTATCTTGATCTAGTGCATCAATACTTCATTAAACATTAAATAGATAGTAAACATGTGCAGTAAGAACAAAATAAACAATCACACATAAGAAATTCATATGAACACCAGGATTTAAGATAGAAACCCAATGTGGGAAAAAACCACCTACTATTGTTGTTTATGTCTTCTTTTTAATATAAAGAAAATAGTTTACAATCTTGTACTCGTGAAAAATCATACCAGTATGTAGGCACCTACCTATAGAAGGCTGCAACCTTTTCTTATTCTCCAACTCCTACTGGAAGGGAGCTCCAACCCCCTGATTTTGTTTATCGGCACTAAAGGGAAGGGAGCTCCAACCCCCTGATCTGATTTACTATCTACTATTGGAAGGATGCTTAAACTCTATCATTGAAGGCTCCAACCCTCAGAACTTTCGGGGACCACGTTTCATAAATTTTCATACTGGATCAACTGGATTCAACACATCGCAACTTGTAGGCCACGTTTCATCAAATTTTCAGACTAGACCCACTACCAACATTTAAGATCAAAACCAATAATCAAAAATAGAATGTATTACTGTAACTCAATCATGAATATCTGACCCAACCAATCCCTGAATCAACTAGACCAACCAATTACTAAAACCCAAATCAATCAACATAAATAACTAGACAGTCAGAACACTGTAACCAGAATACCAATCAACATACTGCACATCATAGAAATTGGATTATGTTACGACAAACCTTGATCAACCATATGTGAAAATATGTACGCTAATTTATGATAGATAAACTGCGTGTGTATGTGCTTTCCATGAAGCATACCCATGTACAAATATCAAGACACTAAATCGTGAAAGTGAACCACTATCATCCTAAACTAAATACCATGTCATACATAGAACAACTATATCATTATGAAATACTCATAGAACCTTAATTGAACTTCAATAACAAAAATAAGTGTCTTCCACATTCTTCAATTAGTTATTTCATAATCAAAAATCACTTTCTAAGCCCAGATCATCAACAATACTTCATTGACAAACAACATAAGGACAACAAGACTAATTAAACTTATCAAACATTCTTCTCATCAAAACCCTACTTTATGTATGCACTTTCCTCAAATCATATCACATGTTTATTTGTTTTTCAAGAGACAAACCCATGTGTACACAAATTACCAGTATCATACTCACATGTGTATGTGCCTTGCAGGCTATAAAACCCACGTAAAGATTTACAATTCCTGATTCAGACCTTCGCTGCAACACAAAACTTCAGCCATACCTAGATCTCGACATACACAAAAAATCATGTGTGAAGACACTATCAACACAAATCAAATCCCTTAATAAGAAATATTGTCATCTCAGATCTATTTTATCTGATCAATCATCAAATTCTCTAGTGCATACTTAGTTTTATATCAAGCAAAAACATCAATAGCCCATTACATGCATATTTGCTTTAGATCTAATTATTCATGAAAAATTCATGACTTTTTATGTTGACTGTCTCTTTGATCTTCATATCCTTATATAGCTTAGCCCTTATCCAATACCAGAAGTCAAAACCATACCCCAGTTGATGGTTTTCTTAGACAAGATCAAAACATCTATTACTATGATCAATACCATAAAGCAATATCATGGTGAGGACCCTTGCTATTTAGAATACCATGGTGCAAAAAATGTATGCACCTGCTTCTTCATACTTGCATGTGTATGCAGAATAGAACCTACATATACTTCTTCCAATTTCAACTGTCATTCCTCTGCCTATGAACTGATATGCCTTTGTCAAAACTCTTTGTCACATCTGTAGATACATCCTATTTACATCTTCTTCAAGTAGGTTTCCATCAAGGACAACACATTAGTCATAATGCCAACAATAAATATTATTGAGTGTAATATTTTCAATTTAGTGTAATCTGTACACATTCACCAAATCCCTTCCTTCTTGGGGACAATGACTATGCGTGATCCACATGGTGATGTACTCAGTTGAATGATTCCTTGTTCCAATAGTTGTTGCATTTTTTTCTTCACATCACTTTCTTCTATAAAATACTACATAACCTAATTTTTGGAAATGGAGAGTCAAGCAATAGTTATATCTCATGTTTTGCCTCTTTCTTTGATGGTAACCCTTTATTTTCCTAGAACACATCCTTGTATGCTTATAGAAACTCTTCCAATTCTTGTTTCTATTTCTTAGTATACCCCTCCAAGGACAATTTTACTCTTAGTGAATTTTCTATAGATAGATTCTCTCTTAAAAATAGTATAACAAAATTATTACTATAATTGATTGGTTTCTTAGCTTGTTTGGCACTTAATAGTGAAATATGTGACTTGAATATTTGCACATTGATGGTGAATGATTTTCTGTCATTGAAGAAAAAATATTGGTTGGATATCCACATAATGATTTCATCTCACATGTATCTATATGGACTTCCAAACACTACACATAAATCAAGAATAAATACATCTAGTTCTACTTCATCAATAAAATCAAAACTAATAGAAAATATAATTTGGAACTAATTCCTTACCTTTTTTTTTCATCTTTATTTACCCATCCTGGTTGATATGGGCTTGGACAATCATGAAATTCCTATCCCAACTTGTTTTCTAACTTTATTGCAATGAGATTATCCGACAATACCTAGTAAAAAAGAGCATCAACCTTTGCCTTATTGGCTTATATTTTTATGTGGAAAAGTTTTGTCATTTATTCCTCTTCTTTTTGTTGAAAACTACTTATATTCACCTCCTTTTTCACCGATGTGGAAATGGTCTTCTCATCCACTTCTGAGCTCATTTTAACCTAGTTTCTCAAATCAATGGCAATGAGATTATTCTTCCTATTATCTTTATTTTCTTTCTTTGATTTAAGTGTTGGATGTAACTACTAGCACCGCTAATCTCTATGACCATCAATATTATAGTGGTTATAGTGGTTGTCAGGTTCCTTGCACGGGTATGTTTTGGCTACCATATTCTTATCTTCACCATTTACATTTTTCTCCCCCTCCATAGAAGAGTCCTAGTGCTCCTTATTTGATCCAATCAATTTCCCTTTATTTTGGCCTATGTTCTCCAAGTATTGTGCCTATACACAAGCCTTGTCTATCGATAGATGTTTAGAAAACATTTCTTTCTTCTGTATATGGTTGTGTAGACCCCCTAGATACCTAAGGAGATCTTTCATTCATTGGAAGAATCACCTCATTTTTAGATATAATAACACCACTCCATGCCATAACAATAAGTGGTAAGATTTTTTAGTGGAAAGAGGGTTAGCAGATGGCCTTTGAGGATCAATAGTAGAAGATCAATCAAGCACCAATTATGTCATTATTGAACTTGTGGTATCCATTCAAAGTGTAGAGAGATTCAAGTGTGTATTCTGTGGGAGTTATCTTGATGTAGGGAGGAAAGATTGTATGCTAGAACTCTAAAGTATTTCATATGGTATTTCTTAACTAACCTACCTATGACAAGGAGCTTTTTTCCCTAGTGCAAGATTTGAATAATTTGAAACACTATGTGATGGGAAAGGAGACAGTAATCCATATAGGTCACTTTACACTACCATAAATACAATCCCATAATAAGCTACAAAATACTAATCATTACAAGTGGATGGGGCTTCTATAACAATTTCATTTATTGATCAAGTATATTAGGTGAAACACAAACAAGTTTTCTGACATGCTTTCAAGGCCACCAACATCAAATATCACGACTTTGGGAACACTGATTCACATGGATCCATTAACCCATGATACACATGGAGAGGAATATTTAGAGGATGAATACTTTAGGGAGGTGTTTCAGTACTTGCAAATCTATATTGGGGTGCACAATTGTGACAACACCCTTGACTACCATTTATAGGAAAATTTACTCTAGATGATGGATAAGTTATGCATTCTTAAAGGTGAGAAATTGTAGCTAGTCACAAAGGCTCATAAATCGAAGGTTTCAACCTAGTTTGGTGTAGGGAAGATAGTGAACAACTTGGAGAGGTATGTGAATTGGGCCAAAAGATGAAATAATAGGTAGCTATGTTCATAATAGGATATATTGTTTGTTGTCCCAGCATGCCTAGTAACAAGTGATAGTGTCTATATTACCCCTTACCTATACCCACTCATCCTTGGGAAATAATTTCCATGACTTTTATGAGAGGCTTAACAACAACCAAGGAGGGACATGACTACCTTTTCCTAGTAGTTGATAGGTTCACCGATATTTGTGTTATGATGCCCTATAAAAATACCATTAGTAGGAAAAAAGAAACAAGCTTTTTCTTTGGACAGGTCTGGGTGCACTCTAGGATACCAAGGAGCATTGTTACAAATAGGGACATGATATTTCTCAATGTATTTTGGACTACATTGTGGTAGAAGATGGACATGAAGTTGAAGAGTTTTAAATCATTTCATCCTTAGACAAATGGGTAAACAAAAATAGTTAATAGGACTTTGTTTCTTCTCTTGAGGGGTTATAATTAGAAGCATCCAAAGACCTCAGATGAAAATATGGTATATATACAACCTTTTTATAAGAGAGTGGTTCACACTTCTAATAGTAAGTCCCAATTTGAAACTTGTTTTGGATATTTGACACCTACAACTTTGGATATTTCATACGGGAAACAAAGATGAGTAAGGGAGGATCTTACAAGGGATGTCTTGAGGACTGAGAAATTTTTAGACAATAATAGGAAATCCAGATATAGGTATAGGAGAGACTGTAGAAGTCACAAAAAAATACAAGGCTAGAAATGGTCAACATAGAATAGAAAATTCATTCAAGGTGGGAGAGAAAGTATGGTTAAAGTTAAATAAAGAAAGGCTTCAAAGTACCAATAGTAAAATCAAGGTTGTATGATACGAACCCTTTAAGATACTTGAAAAGGTGGAAGATAACACCTATAGACCAAATATACCCCCATACATGAACATTTACTCAATTGTGAATGTAGAGAATCTTAAACTCTATGAGCATTCCATGCTAGATAAAGAAGAGGAACAACTCCTACCTTTCATAGAGAATTTGGAACAAAATTATTAGCCAAAGTTGAGTGTTATTGGGAAATATAGTGTCCACTCGGAGCTACTAGTCCCACTAAGATGGGTAGCTATCTTAGAAACAAACAAACCAAAGCTACTTTCTCTTTCCTTTATGAGAAGTAGATAAGGGGGGAACAAAAGATACCAACCTCAGTCTTGCGCTTGGTTCCTTGCCTGATTCCTCTCCCTTCTGGCAGATCTTTGCCACTCCTCCTTTGCTTACTCAGATTCAGAGAGCACCTGTAGAGTCAAAGCAGCATAATACTATCAAAGAACAGAGATCTACAATCATAAACAATATAGGACTAGATATATATTGACAACACAACTGCATATATCATCAAACATACAAGAATGTGAAGGAAAACTTGAATAGCTTTATTAATATCAAGAGTAGAAAAGAGGATTACAACCCATTTATCTAACCCAGCATCATCCTCTTAGCATGAAAGCCCTTCTTCACCTCATGAAAAGCTTAGATCACCCAACACTATGATATTTCACCAAGAAACCAACAACACTTCCTTACAGAGACAAGATTCCAGCCTATGGATCTCTGTGATGAGGGATCCATATATAGATGTTTGCAGGGGGGTGAGTTAGTTGGTGGGTTTTTGATTAGTTTTCTCTCTCTGATAATTCTTGGTTCCACTTGGAGATTCATGATCTCTTACTCATCCCTGGGCGAATTCAGAGAGGCGAGTGTCATAGGAGAAGTTTCTAGAAGATTCCATGATCATCCACCTTGCAAACTGTCTCTTCCATTTGTCTACTCTTGCTCGTCGCACCCTACAGAAGGGCTTTCCAGTGTGCACCACACTTTTTGCACTGAGCAGATGAGATGCATCACACCCTTAGCACGGAGTAGCCCGTATGGTTAAGTTTTGACCAGTTTAGAGCAGTTTTCCATGGAGAACTTCTGGGAGATGATGTAATCAGCTGACCTTGCTCCTTTAGGGTGTTAAGTAACACTTTTAGGGACTTAGAGGCCCTTGGTTTATGGACATATATGATTGGAGTTGCAGTGCCCAAAAATGTCTATAACAATTTCCCCCTAAAGCATGAGGTCGTTAATCTTTTGATGTCGGGTGAAACGCTTTATCATGAGGATCTAAAGTTTTTTCGAGCTGGAAGGTGACCTATAATAAGATACAATACAATACATTATCTTCATAATATTTTCACGATCTAGCTAAGGCAGGCATTCCCATGGTCAACTTTATAAATTCATTTCCATGTGAGTCATCATCCTTTGATTCGGATGATCATCTGTTTGGCAATGATGTACATTTGATGTCTTTATTTCCCTGAATATATCACAGCCTGGATGGATGAAACTAGATCCGAGGTCTTCAAACTTGTTCAATCTTCACCCGGAGTATAAGTTGATCCATGTGAAGGATGTTCTAGAGTTGAACATGGAAAGACATCACCTGATTACCAGCCAATGATGTAAGCTATTAATAGGTGCGAGAGGAATCATTGATAATGATGATGACCCTCAAGGTATGACAGTACAATTCATGTGGTGTGAAAATGGGACTTGGTGTCGAACACCACGTAAAATCTTTTGGTCAAAGGCCATTCAAGTAAACTTGTCGCCGGAAGTGAGAAACTTGCCATTGAGGCATGCAAGCTTCAAAGTACTGAAGGGGTTGTTCCTAGGTTGACCTCTCTGATAATGAGCTGATGTCGATGAGAAGTGACCCATCGTAGGAGGGCCTTAATGAATCCCACATCTATGACACGGAACGGAGAAAATGATTTTGTGGAGGTGAAAACGATCTGA
>APFE030328615.1:40213-87618 GCA_000404065.3 Pinus taeda
TCAAGTATCACTTTCTCAGGGAACAAGTGATGGAACAAAAGGTCAAGTTGGAGTATGTTCCTTCTAAGGAACAAGTTGCTGATATTCTCACCAAACCATTGCCTAGGGAGACCTTTGAATACCTCAGGAAAAAGCTGGGGGTAGTTGATGCATCATCGTGTTGTTGTTGATTGAATCTCATCTGTTGGTTGTACGCGAAGTCTACATGTGGTATATATGTACATTGGCTGGTTTATGGATTGGTTGTAGATCGATGGCACAGGTTCAGGGGGAGCACATATAATGCATTGTTGGCATTATGGTAGCACAGAAGGAGAGCATGGATGCTGATCTAACCAGGCTGCAATATATCTCTATCTCTTTCATGGTCATTGGTTGATTATGGTTGTTCCTTGCAGATCTGGTTTGTAGTCAGGAGGAGCATGTTCTTAGGGGGAGCATAACCCTTTGCCCTTGATGTCAAAGGGGGAGAATGACATTGAGGATCTTGAGGTTGCCATCAAGTCCAAAGGGGGAGATTGTTGGCATTATGATTCTGGTATGGCTCTATGATACAGGTGTTGTACTTGATGGCAACTCTCTCAAGTGGCAATGGTCTGTTCAGGCTCTCAAAATGATGGAAATTAAGAGGCTCGCAGGTGAATGGTCCAAAAGGTGTGGACCCGCAGGTTCGCCGTCCAGGAGGTGCGGTCATACCAGTAGGTTACCTGTTCAGAATGTGCGGAACCCCTATTCACTCACTTCAAGGCAGTGGAGCATGATCATGTGGGGTTTCTTATGTTTGGTCCGTGGTATTTAGCCCACCATTTCTGATGCTATGGTTTTGGCCCATGGTATAGGATCTATTTTAGCCCCGGTTTGGATCCCTTGTATTGATTATTGATGGTTTTGTCCCATGGTGTGAATAAGGGCTTGACTATAAATAGGGAAGGAGATCACTTAGCTATGGTATCTTTCAATTGAACATCTTAAGATTTGAAATTTTGGTGATTGGTTTTAAAAGCTAGATCTAATTCAAGGAGATAACTTAACTTAAGGTGAAACTATTGGCATGTCATGATCTCTCGGGCGCATGAACAAATCTGTGGATCTGACTGACTGTGGCACATTGGTATACTGAAAATTTGGCCCTAATAAGAAGTCTGCAGGCGATCCGAAGGCGCAGTGCGTGGGTACACAACACAGTCAAAGGTGCAGTGTGTGGGTACGCAGCGCAGTTAAAGGTGCAGTGCGGGGTACGCAGTACGGTAGAGGGCACAGTGTGGGGTACGCAGTACCGTAGAGGGCACAGTGCGGGGCACACGCAGCGCAGAAAAGGACGAAGTGCGGGGTACGCAGGAAAGAAGAAGGCACAGTGCGGGTCTACGCAGAAAGTCAGAAGTGAAGGTGCGGATCTGAAGAAAAATTCACAAAGTAGAAGAACAACCAGTGCGGATCTGCGCAGTTCAGTCTCAGAAGAGCTGCGGATATACGCAGGCCCTTGTTGGTGAAGTTACGGTTTTATCTTGAAACAATTGTTGATTGTCTTTTATCTATTGCAGCAAAGTTCTGGGTTTATATTTCTGGTATTCTTTTCTGTTTACAACATTCTGAAGAGTGGGTAACTCATTGGTTTATTGTATAAGGAGATTGGGTGATTTTTCATGATTATTTGATGTTCATGGATCCAGTTTGAAAATTAATGAAACGCGGTCCTTAAAGAAGTAAAAGAGCAAAGGTGGTTGTTTCTCCCTTCCAGGAGAGGCTGGAAAATGAGAGAGTTGTAGCTCTCTGCAGGTTGTAGCCTGCGTACTGGTAAAGGGCTGCACCAATACAAGATCATTGTAAAAGAAGTTTCTAATTGAAAGAAGATAGAGACATATTGCAGCAGGTGGTTTTCACCCACATTGGGTTTCCACCTTATATCTGGTGTTCTTTGATGTGACTATCTGTTTTTCTTGTTTCATGCTCATTATTATATACAAGTTAATGATCAATAAATTAAGGAAGGCATATTGAAAAGAATTTGATAATACTGATTCACCCCCCCTCTCAGTATTATTTCCAATAGGAGGCACTAAAGGTGATTTGAAAAGGTCATGCTAAAGTTGACACTAAAGTCAACGATACATCTAGTGCTAAATATGGCTCTAAATATAGAGCTAAGTACGATGCTATTTAGCCCCAACTTTAGTAACAACTAGTTGTGATCGACAAAAAAAATGCAAAAAATAGCACCATACTAATAAATAGCATCAGTTTTTTCAAAAAGGTGGAGAAAAATACACTAAAAAAGTCAATGGAAGCAAAAAAAGGAGCTAAAGAGGAAGCTAATCACAGGGATTTGTTGTAGTGAATAGAACATCATGCAAGGGGGAACTCCTATCCAACCATGCATGAATACAAATGCATATCTTTATCCAAAACAAGAGAAGTGACTAGTACATGAAGCACTAGAATTATTCAAGAATAAAGAATATGACGGAAATTTAAAATTTGAAGATGCCTTGGAATAACTCCAACATTTACTCAAATAAAAACATCGAGTTGGTTGACTACTCATATTGCTTAACATTTTGAATGAATATAAAGAAGAACAAATATATCATAAAAATCATTGAAAGTTATCACAGAATAAAATGCAGCATGATTATGATCTACAAGTAAACCTATAAATTAATAATTACATGATAAATCAAGTCATTGTTGAATTTGACTCTTAAGTAAACATTATCCCTAGGGATACATGGATAGAATTGGGAAGACCTTAGTTGCACATAACAACAAACTATCTTAAGTTAGTGAACCAATGATTTTTTTTAACCCATTGGCACTTTATGGAATATACATATGGTCATAATGGGTATCCCAACTGAAGTCAACTTTAAAGTGATAGACTTGGTCAAAGGAATTCCAACATATCAAACACTAGTCGATTGACCTCAAAGAAGGAAAATAAAAGCTATTATCTCTATAGAGAGAGATATGATTAAATTGGAAGGAAAAAGTCAAAGCATAGTAATTTCCTTTGATCCTAAAGATGGCAAGACTTGGGTATAAATGTGGGATGAAGATAATGAAATCAAAATAATATATCAAATTATGAACCAGTACTAATACTATATTGAATCAAATGCATGTGAAGATATTATACAAGGTTTTCCGTTACCAATTGGACATAACTTGAACATCGCATTATATGTTTGTAAAATAGAAAATTATGAGTTGAGTTCCAAAGAATATTGGTTGATTGAGGCCATACCTATTAAAAGACATTGTCCATGCATTTCTACAAAACAAGTGCCAATCATGTCGTAGAAAAAGGTAGATAAACACCCACCCTCCTACCAATGGACCTAAAGGAAGGACCATCTCATCCATTGTGATTTAAAGAACAAAGTTCACCATATGTCCATGTCAACAAGGTATCAAAAGCAATCAAAGAGAATTATTGGAAGCAAAATTTGGTCCAATCATTTACTGGCCAAGCAGCAAGATGGTGGGAGGTGCATGCTCTACAGTTGTAGACTTGGATGACTACAACTACATTTCATAGAAATATTTAGTGGCTATAAATTATCTCCCTATACCAACATCCCAATTTTCAAAATTTTATATGAGTCCCATTGCCCACATTCAACAACGAGAAAATTAACGAAGAATAATTGGGTATAGAATAAGCATATATGTCCTCACATGTTTCCAAACACTCTAGATGATATACCATAAAAATGGTATAAATTTGAGGAAGCAAAGGGGGGACATTCTTCTATTCAAACATCAAGAAAAATTCATCAGTGAATTCAAATTTTTAATAGAAGTAGAAAGATTTAAGGTGGTGCAAGAAATAAAGAACTTCTTAGAGAAACTCGATCCCAACACAATATCGAAAAGAGCTCAGTCTAAATTCAACGTAGCGTTGACTTTGACTTGTAATTTAATTTCATGCCATGACAAGCTAACTACTCAATGGACATATATAAAAAGCATTATAAGCTTTCCTACTATAATTATTAGATGGATAAAAGATCATCATGAGGTGAATAAGCAATTTAGAACTGTGTTAAAAATATCTAGTGAAGAGAATGAAAATTCAAAAAACTTGACTTCCCTCCAAATTAAAATCAGCTTGTCAAATACAAAAGGGATTTAGATGAATCCAAGCCACCAAAATAGATGGATGATAAGATAAATATAAAAGTTTAATAATTCTACAGATGCCCATCCTAATATGGCTCAAATAGGTGACTATTAGTCATAAAACAGGATAACACAAATAATTAAACTACTTTAAGAATGTAAATATGTGTTTGCAAAATACTATAAGGAGTTGAAAGGACTAGTTAAGGAGATGGGCGAGAGGAAAATTAACCTCAAACCGAGGGCTAATATGGTTAAGAAACAATTGCATAAGCGAGAAAACAAATATGAGTTTATTTTACAAAAAGAATTACACCGAATGTTAACTACAAGTATAATATACCCTATTAATAAATCAAAATGGGATAACTTTGTGGTTTCCCAATCAAAGAAACATGACCCATGACATCTATGCCATCTAACCTCATGGACGGGAAAAGTTGGATATCTTTCTCTAGCATCTTAATAATTAGTCTAGCTCCATAAAGTTTACTATTGAATGTGAAATCAATTGGGGCCTACCTTTTCTTGATGCCCTTATTTCAAAGAAGGATGATGTTTCATTCTCACACCAGGGCTTTCGAAAGAAAACTCACACATAGAAATATCTTCATGCTAAGTCCCATCATTTCCATGCTCAAAAGTTTGGTGTC
Source organism: Pinus taeda (assembly GCA_000404065.3). Classification (NCBI taxonomy): domain Eukaryota; kingdom Viridiplantae; phylum Streptophyta; class Pinopsida; order Pinales; family Pinaceae; genus Pinus; species Pinus taeda. The sequence goes on from APFE030328615.1 coordinate 44,986, forward strand.
CTCAACACTTTAGCTACTTGTGCATTTAGAGTTTCGAATGATAACCATATTGATGATAAGAAAACCCATATCCTTAATGTTTTCAAGAATAATGGTTATAATAAGCACCAATGTCTCAAGGATTTCTTTAAAGATGACAACAATTTTAAGATTAAAAAAGAACCCAAATATCAGATTTAATGGGTGCACCTTCCTTTTATCTAAAGGACCACAGACAAGATTGTGAAGATCCTAAGAAAGCAGAAGGTTCCCTCAACATTTAGGCCCTCTTGAGGCCTCATAAATCTGTGGCAACAGCAAGGGGGATAACCAACCAGTCCGGACCTTAGAGAAACTCCCTTTCCATTTGGGATAGTGGCTCTGACTGGATATGATAGGACCAATTTACCAATGTTTTGGGTTTATATGATTTGTGGGATTTTTCTGATGGTTTGCAAAAGAATAACTAGAAATTAACACAACTTTATTCTAAGATGCAAAACTTTGAATTAAATCTATTTTAATCTAGCCCGAGGTATTGCTAGTTTTATGCGATATAAAAAGATGTCTATGTAATCTATGACGATATAGGTTAATCGCAGACTATATAGAGTTAATATATTATAAGATAATTCCTTTGAGAAAATAGTTGATCAAAATAATTAAGAGAAACATATTGCATATTTTAATGATCACATATTAAACAGACCATTCTCGATTCTGATATCATATAATAGTGCAACTGATACTTTAAACAGAGATGACAAATTTCATATATAATTCATGAAAGATAAACTTATCACTAATACGGTAACAAAGTTTTAGAAAACATGTTAATAGTGCCATATATGTACCATTATACTCATTTGACTAGTGACAATAGGCCATAATCAATCTTCTACCAATAAGTATCCCAAAGAATACAATAGTACATCAACAATGATCAACAAAAAGATATTTGATTGAAAAGACCATGTTCCATGATTCCATTAAGGCATCTACAAACTTACGATAGCTCATTCTTTGTAACTGTTTTTAATAAAATTCTGGACCCTTCTCTAAATGCATGAGAAGGGTTTAAATACTATTCTTAATTAACTAAAAATAACTTATACAAAATATCTATGAGGAGGTTTCAAACAACCTTCCTCATTCCTAGTATCCAACTTTCCAAAAATAAAACTGCTCAAAAATGACTCAGGTATTCATTGATTAATCACCGTTGCTAGCTTTTCCTCTTAGCTCACAAATATTAGACATTGGCTTGACTTGTGATGGCATCCCGAATTGTGTTCTCAGCTACCCTACAAATATATCATCACGTAAAGGTGGCAACATTCTCTGTACTGAATCCAAGGAGCAATTCAAGGTCATGATCTGACTGTGTGGTTTGGCCAAAATTTGCCATATTGCTTCCCACTCGATTTTTGATAGCCCCTCAATTGTGTCCTTCTATAGTTGACTCTTATTATTCCAATTCTCGTCTAATGCTTTAATATTAGGCAATTTTTTTGGATCCCTCTCCTTTATGAGGTTGGAGGTGTGCAACATGTGATTTATTGTTTTAACAATTCTTTTTGAATACCCGATGCTCTGGATATTTCTAGTTCGTCCTGTTTCACCTGGGAGTCCCAATCAATGAATAGAATATCCTTATGTCTTTCATTGATCTTCGGGAGACTTGGCCTTTTCCCTTCATCTGAATCCTGCCATTCAATACAATCAAAGATCTTAGAATTGAGTTCATTGAACTCAATTCTTTGATCAATAATTATGTTTGTTAATTGTTCACTAGTATTCAGAGGTGGAATGATATTTGATATATGTTGGAGGAAGAGCTGCTTTTGCTTTGTCAATAAAGTATTTAGTGTCAAAGCTTCATTAATGAATTCCTCTACAGTAGGAATATCCTTATACTTTTCTAGGTCACTGTTTAGCTCCTGGATTTGTTTGTTTTTAGCAGATAAATCATTTTCATGACTTTTTTTCAGTACTTCCATATCCTGTTGTAGCTTATGCAGTTGTTCCTCTGCTTGACAGTTCACGTTGGTTCTTTCTTCATCTAAATGTCGCAATAATAGTGTGATATGGTCATCATTTTCTTTAATAAAAACCGAGACTTCAGTTTCTTTTTTGATTGTTGCTGTAGCATAGGCTTTGACAAATTGAGATAGCTGAGTCAAATGTTCAGTTGGATTTATTTTTGTGTCCTTCCTTAGGACATCCATAAAGTCATGTTCTGAAGGAGTTTCTGTTTTCCTCCTCTTTCTCTGTCTTTTTACAACAAATTTATGAATAGGGTTATAAAAGATGTCTAGAGGAGGGATATATGTTACATTGAAGACAATTTCAGTAGTTGGATCTGTAGGGATTACCTTTGTTTCTTCGAAACTCATTTTTGGACCTTCAGTGGTCACTACTGCTATTTTCCCAGGCGGGGTTTGAAATCCTGTGGTTTCTTGTGTTGATGATACCTTAGGAATATCTTGTAGTTTGTCATTGAATGCATCCCATTGATTTTCTAATTCATTTGTTTCTACTTCCTACTCTTATGATGTGCCTGGCTTATTCTGCTTCTAAGACTTAGTTTCAATTACATGATCAATAATCCAAAATTCTTGTGGGAGGTATTCTAATCTCTGTCCTCTAAACTCCTAGAATCTTCTGAATTTCTCTGGGTCGAACTTTGTCTTGGCTGCATTCAGAATCTATTCAAAATCCTCATGTGATTCCAGTAAATCTTCAAACTCATCTACTGTATGAGTTACAGGTCTGATCTTAACTGAAAGGGTGAATTTGTTTGCTATTTTTTGTGGATCAAAAGGCCTTGCTGGTAAAACGGGGAGCTTTAATAACTGCATATTCTGATACTCTTTATACACATGACCATAATTAAGAAGGGTAAATGACCCACACTAAAGGGGAAAACTTGGCCATAGGGATTTCTTTTATTTCCCTCAATGTTTTTGTGAGGCAATTTACTACTGTTTGGTATGCTACTTCTCTTTCCAATAATTTATTTGATACATACATAGGGAGGACATGTGGGAAAGCTTGGCTACCAAATATCCTGATATAAGAGAAGGACTCTTCAAGAAAATACCTTCCGATTGCTTGGAGGTCTGTAATATCTTCTTTTGTGAATCTCAGACATCTTCTATTGAAAACTAACTGATGTAAGGGAAGAACAAATCCCTAGCATAATTGGTGAAAATCTAGAATATAATCTTGTTCCCACATTTGCTTATAACTTAGGAAGATAAGAGTAGGATCAGTGATAGTCCATTTCCAACCCATGGTTGGAAAATGAGTGCAGAGACAAATGGCATCGAAGATATATGTAGACATGAAGAATTAGGGAACTGCTCTAGAGGAAGCAACCCTGGTTTGGCGATATTCAATAATTGCTTTGGCCAAATTCTTAGAAAGAATGGTTTACCAATTCAAAATGTGAGAATTAACACAAGCCTCAATTAACAGAACCCAATTGATTGAGAATTTAGAATTATCAGGGAGGCCATATGATCCATATCTTGGGGGGAGGCCCCTGAGATCTAAAAAAAATTGTAATGCTGGAAAGAAAATGAGAGAATACACAGTAAATAAACCACAAAGAAACTTTTTATTAAAACGGAGAATAACTGTAAGGTCTACATTCTCATGGACAATCTGTCCTTTTACAAAATGTGACTTGTTACTTATAGTATTTTTCAGTTACAATACCACGGGCCATTTCTATGGGTGAATGAACACCATGGATGGATGTCATAATACCATGGGTCAATTCCATGGGTGAGTGAATACCATGGGTAGATGTCACAACACCATGGGTCAATTCCATGGGTGAATGAATACCATGGGTGGATGTCACAATACCACAGGTCAACTCCATGGGTGAATGAATACCATGGGTGGATGTCACAATACCATGGGAAAATATCATGGGTGAATGAATACCATGGGCGGATGTCACTTACAATACCGTGGGTGGATGCCACTTACAATACCATGGGTAAATTCCATGTGTGGATGAATAACATGGGTGGATGAATATGATGGGTTGATGCCATTTTCCATTTTGATCATTCCTCCCTCCTTAAGAAGCAATGGTCCCAATTGTGTGAACTTCCCTCTTGAAAAGCCTTTGTTGAATATGAAGACCCACTGAAGAGCAGGGTTTTATGTGGTTAACCCATAACCATGATGAACGAAGATCCGAGGATAGAGATACCCTGTAATGCTTATTACCAACTGTGATAATGACAGTGTGCGGCCTAGAAAATGGACTTCGATGAAGTGTGGGTTTGTGGATGACCCATAACCATGAAAAATGAAGATCCGAGGATAGATATACCCTATAATGCTTGTGACCAACTGTGATACTAACAATGTGCGACCTAACAAATGGACTTCGATGACAAGGATTTTGTGTGGTTGACTCATAATCGTGATGTTGGTTGTTGATGAAGTATCAGGTGCCTACATAGCCTGGGGTGAGAGGGCATGTCTCCAAATATCCCAAGACGAATGTTTCTATGCTGAAATTGATGAATGTGAAGCAGGTGCCTACTAAAGTGGGGTGGGAGGGCACATCTCCAACGGGAACCCACTACGAATGGTGCTCTAGAATTAAAATGGACATAACTCGATCAATATAACTCAGAATATTTATTATAACCTGTTTTTGGAAGTAGAAGGACCATCTTGCATCTTCCCATGTGTTGTAAATCCTTATCTAGACATTATAGAATCTCATATTTGTGCTGCAATTTTTCTATCGTCACAAAAGTTTTGAAAAAAATAGTTGATTTTAAATCAATGATATCTCCCACATCTGAACTCTGATTCGGACCATTGTTTTTTTGAAATTGGGTGATTTTTTAAGAGGAGCTCAAATCTATAATCCTTTTTTTGAAATTCTGCACAAAAACTTAAAAAAATGATAGGATAGTTGCCATCCGCCAGTTGTCATCAAAAACAAATTCTACAACATAGCTGATTTTAAATCAACGATATCTCCCTCATCCAGACTCTGATTTGGCCGATTGTTTTTTTGAATTTTGGTTTATTTTCGCAAGGAATCTAGATCTGGTATTTTTTTTTGTAAATATTGCACCAAATGTTTCATATCTGATATGTAAACTCGCCACCCAAAAAAATTCTTGCAAAAAAAATGAAAAAAGAAAAATTCTTCCTACTTGGCCCAAGAAAGTTCTCTGTAGAGGTTGCAACATGTGCCTGAATTTTGTTGAAAAATTTTGAAACTAAAATATGCATGAAACCCTCATTCCCATGGAATCATGACCTGCTCTTATACCACTGATCCAGATCTTGGGGGGAGGCCCCCAAGATCTAAAAAAAATTGCAATGTCGGAAAGAAAATGAGAGAATACACAATAAACAAAACCACAAAGAAACTTTTTATTAAAATGGAGAATAACTGTAAGGTCTACATTGTGGTGGACAATCTGTCCTTTTACAAAATGTGACTTGTTACTTATAGTATTTTTCAGTTACAATACCACGGGTCAATTCTATGGGTGAATGAATACCATTGGTGGATGTCACAATACCACAGGTCAGTTCCATGGGTGAATGAATACCATGGGTAGATGTCGAAATACCACGGGTCAATTCCATGGGTGAATGAATACCATGGGTGGATGTCACAATACCATGGGTCAATTCCATGGGTGAATGAATACCATGGGTGGATGTCACAATACCATGGGTGGATGTCACTTACAATACCATGGGTGGATGCCACTTACAATACCATGGGTAAATTCCATACGTGGATGAATAACATGGGTGGATGAATACCATGGGTTGATGCCATTTTTCATTTGGATTATTCTGATCTAGATCTTGGGGGTAGGCCCTCAAAATCTGAGAAATTGAAATTGCCAGAAGAAAAAGAGGAGAATGCCCAATAAACAAAACCACAAAGAAACTTTTTATTAAAATAGCTAATAATTGTAAGGTCTACATTGTGGTGGACAAATTGACATTTTACAAAATGTGACTTGTTACTTATAGTAATTTTCAGTTACAATACCACGGGTCAATTCTATGGGTGAATGAAGACCATGGGTGGATGTCACAATAACACTGGTCAATCTCATGGGTGAATGAATACCATGGGTAGATGTCACAATACCACAGGTCAATTCCATGGGTGAATGAATACCATGGGTGGATGTCACAATACCATGGGCCAATTCCATGGGTGAATGAATACCATGGGTGGACGTCACAATACCATGGGTGAATGAATACCATGGGTGGCTGTCACTTACAATACCATGGGTGGAGAAATACCATGGGTGGATGCCACTTACAATACCATGGGTAAATTCCATCCGTGGATGAATAAAATGGGTGGATGAATACCATGGGTTGATGCCATTTTCCATTTGGATCACCATACAATCTACATAGCATAGAGCCTACAAAATTATAAGGATTGGTGAAAGAAGCAATGGGGTACATACCCGCTTTATCTTGTTTGAATTTATTGTCTTTTATCCTCCATTCCTGTATCATTTGAAATGGGTCTTCGTTTTCCTTTACAAACTTTGTAACAAACTGTTTGTCGTAGATGTCTTGAGCATCGGGTAGCTTGTACATTTGTTGTAAATCTTCGGCTCTGAAAGAATCCAAGACTATATTTTTAGCTATCTTGATAAGTTTGTCTTCGACTTTTATATTCTCTACTACCCATCTTATCATATCTGTGTATGGCAAGAGTCTAGCCCTTGCTGCTATTCGGTGAAGGAAAGAGCACACAACATCTTTGAATTGCACTCCTGACGGTTCTATGTTGTTAACTGTTGGTTGAACATATGTTACTTCAAGGTTTTCATTCTCAAGCATAGTATAGATAGTCTTCCATTTAGTGGCACCTCCATCTACAACACATATTGTATTTGTAAAGATGGACGACATCTTTGTGTTTTCAGTTTCTGTGATAGACTGCTTGTTATGCTTCTGCATCACCTTCGAATGGACATCGCTTGAGCAGAGTTCCTATTAAAACCAACAACAATTAATTGTTGCGTAAAATAAAATATTTGATGAAATGATTGCACTTTGAAAAGAAAGATCCGGGAGCGAGTTCAACATTAATCAACCATAATGAACACCATGATTACATGCATAGGGATGATAACCATATTAAATCATTCTGACCTAACTTGTGTCCAGCTTAAAAACATAATTAAACATCTGTCAAATCGGTCATGTCGGATATTTAAGCTATATCACGAATGAATCTTTTTTTGATGGATCTTGCTATCTGTGATATGGAATATCGCAAAACCGCAAGATCGCAATATCAGGATATTGCAATATCGAGGTTTTGATAGGTAACATTTAAGCTGCTAACATAATATCCTCCGATGTGTGATATGTGATCGGGATGTCGCATACAAAGTTCAATCACAAGTCGCAGATCGGTATTTTTTGAATGTGCTTAACTTTTCTACTAAGGAATCATGTGATTTGCGATTTGTGATGAGGAATTTAATATGTTTTAAGTTAGGTTAAAAAGGGATTTTTGAAAAGTGACAATTTTCTAAAAGTTGGCATTTTATTCACAAAGAGGGGAAAATTTGACTTTAAAAGGGTCCCTATTTGTATTATACATAATAAAAATGGCGGGGGTTGTTGCGTAGCACAACAATTGGTGATTTACTTGGGAGAACCTGCTATCTCTAATTAGTTTCTTTGACATTTCTCAAACTTTCAAAACAAGAAAAGTTGCTAAAAAATAAGAATTGTATGATTCATAAATTAAACAGTGTTTCTATAGAATATAAAGTATTCACTTATCTCACTTTCTTTTCTTACTCAACTCTTTAGGTAATAAAACATAAATGTTTGTATCAGTCAGTACTTAGATTTATAGAGATAAAGTAGGTATTCTCTTAAAATTGTCTTTATAGATTTTCACTCATTTATCATAGATAGAGCCTCTACTACCAACAGACATTCATAACCTCGACAAGGTTATCTTTTAACCAACAATGAATCACAGTCCCATCTGAAATTGATTTCTAATTCAAAATTTGATCAAAATTTTATTCAATTTCCTTTTGCTTGGAACTTGTTTCTTTTTTTTTTTTTTATGGTAGTTTTTGATTTAAATATCCTTAAAAGCCATTGTCCAAGCTTGGTGACCTGATGTTAACAATGTCATTCACTAGTTGTAATTTAAACTAAACAAGCTGGCTCGTGATGAAACCTCGTCTTTTGATTGTTTTAATCAATAACTATTACCCTGTTATGATATGCATTATTGGTAATATAATTCTAAATTATTTTCATATGATCATGATAAACAAGCTCACGATGATACTCATTATCTTTTAAGTTTTTTGAATATTTTTAATTACATTGTGAAAAAGAAAATTTTATCAGATGGGGTGAATCATTGGCTCATTTAAGATTTATCGATGATAATTATAGAGTTGGTAAATACCTTTTTGCAGAGAACCCTTGCTAAGTTACTGGTTCTTTTCTTGACTGGTATAAAAACATGTATACTTTATAAAATCAAGAGTCTTTTCAAAAACTAAATTTCTTTAGTAAATTCAAAATTTTCCCAAAGAAATAAGGTTTATTTAAATATCATATTTGTAATTATCTTTTTACTCTTCTTATTTATAGAAGTGATAAAAATCAAATAAACTATTATAAATTTGAAATTTTGAACATCCAAAAGAGATACTATTCAATCTTTATTTTCTAAAACATAAAATTTTAAAACTAATGTTTAACTTCTAAGAAAAGTATTTTTTAAGAACTTTCTTGTTTACAGGTAAAGAGTCTTTTCTACCAGACAAAACTTGTAACAAAAAGGTGGATGGGCCTAATTTCTCTATGATTTGAAATGAACCACGCCATAGTCTTTGGAATTTGGTATGTTTACCTTTTTCCTCGTGTGCCTTATCCCATTTCAAAATAAGATCTCCAATTTCAAAAGTTCTTTGGCTAGTGGATGTTGTATCAAATGAAGCTTTACCTATCTGTTGATGATGAGAATGTGTTGCTTTGGCTTTCTCCCTCTGTTCTTCTAATTTAAGGATTTGACCATGTCTAAGTTGAAGAGAAGAAGGGTTTTCATCAATAAATTGAACTAAAGCAAGAGATGTTATTGTTATTTTTGTGGGTAGAATTGATTCTTTCCCATAAACCAATACAAATGGAGAAGTACATATTGAGGCCTTCTGAGTGATTCTATCTGCCCAGAGATCAAATATTAGTGCTTTATGCTAGTTCTTATGATTTTTCTCTGCAATCTGTTTGATAATTCTAATCAAGTTCTTGTTTGTAGATTTAGCTAATCTGTTATCTTGTGGATAATAGTTAGCTGAGTATTTCAATTTAAAACCTTTTTTCAAAGAAAACTCTACCATTGCATTTCCGGAAAAGTAAGATGCATTATAAAACATTAAACCTGATGGGAGACCAAACCTAGTAATTATAAATTAATCAATGAAATACATAATGTTTTAGGTGTTAACTACCTTTAATGGGATAGCCTCTACCCACTTTGTAAAATAATCAGTTGTAGTTAGAATATACTTATGCTGTTTGGAGAAGGTTGGAGTTATTTCACCAATAATATCTAACCCCCATTGTTCAAATGGTTGTTGTGTATTTATTGTCTGCAACGGGAGTGCTACTTTCTTTTATCTTCCTACTGCGGTTTGACATTGCATTTCCTCACATAGTCATGTACATCTTTAAAAAGGGTTGCCCAATAGTATCCGACATGCAAACTTTTATGTGTTGTGGTATTTCCTCTGAAATGACCTCCAACTGGCACATCATGTAATTACTGCATTACCTTTTCAACTTTAGGTTTCTCTAAACATCTTAATAATACAACATCATAGTCTTTTCTAAATAACACATTATCAATTAATTGATATTGATTTGCTTTAAGCCTTAGAGCACGCTTAGCTGTATAATTGAGATATAATGGAGCATGTCCATTTTCCAAGAAAAATTTTAGATCAGCATATTATGATTCAAAATCGTTGAGGCTTACCTCAGATAGTTTCACTTCAGTACATTGATCATCCTCTGTTGGTAAATGAGAGGCTCTGGTTAGCATTCTGCAAAAACCTTAACCTCTAATAATTTTAGCAGGATGTATTTCTACATCATATTCTTGAAGTGTAGTAACCCAATTTGCTCTCTTCTCTCCTACTTCTCGTTGGATTAACAGTTGCCTTACATCAGGGTAGGGGACTATTATCTTAGTATGTGTGTTTAGGAGGAAAGGTATAAAATTTTGTAAAGTTTTAAATATAGCAAAGGCCTATTTCTCCACAGCTGAATAATTTAACTCAACACCTTGTAAGTTAGAACTAAAGAATGAAACTGGTGCTTCAATGTTCTGATCATTTAGTTGTGTCAAAACTATTGCGTAAGAGGTATTAGAAGAGAATGTGTATAATACAAATGGTTTTAGGAAATTGGGAGTTGTTAAGGAAGGAGCCTCAATGATGGCTTTCTTTATTAACTCAAAAAAATCTTTCTCACCTTTTCCCCATTTAAAAGTTGCATTTTTTTGGATCATTGACTGTAGGGGTAAGACAATTTGAGAAAAATTAGGAACACATCTTTTTACAAAATTAATTTGTCCTAAAAATGATTGCATCATTTTTTTGTTAGGTGGCAGGGGAATGTTTTCAATTTCATCAATCCTATCAGGATCGATATAGATTCCTTTCTTAGATACCATGAATCCTAATAATTTACCTTCTGCCAAGGTGAAATAAGATTTTTTAGGATTCAAAGAAATGTCGAATTTCTCACATCTCTCAAAGATTTGTTTTAGGTGACTGATATGGTTGATTCTATTTTTAGAATAGACAGTGATGTCATCTAAATATATTACAAGTAAATTGTTGATTAGTCCTCTAAAAGCTATGTCCATAGCACATTGAAATGTAGCACCAACATTAATCAATCCAAATGGCATCTTTTGATATGCATATGTTCTCCACTTTGTTCTAAATGTAGTCTTTAATCTATCATTTGGATGAACCATAATCTAATTGTAACCTGAAAATCCATCAAGAAAAGACATCAATTCAGAAACTGCAACTGATTACAAAATCTGCTCCATAGTAGGCAAAGGGAAATTATCTTTTTGGCAAGCTTTATTAAAATTTCTAAAATCTTTACAAATCCTAATGTCTCCATTCTTTTTTCTCATAGGAACCATGTTTGACACCCATTTTGAATGCCTAACAGGGAAAATGATTTTGGCTTTGAGAATTTTATTGAGTTCAGACTTAATTTGACTTTCTAAGTTTGGGTGGATCTTCCTAAGCTTCTGTTGGACAGGTCTGTCATTTGAAATCATGGGTATAGTATGCTGCACTATAGAAGTATCATATGTCTTCAGATCTGAATAATCCCAGGAAAAGACACTTTTATATTTTCTTAGCAATTTAAGGAATGCCATCCTTTCATTAGGTGTTAAGCCCAAACCTAGGTTTATGTTTTGAGGCTTATTAGGTGTACCAAGATTAATCAGCTCAAATCTTAGAGTAGAACTCTGTGTTTTGAATTGGTAGTCTTTTTAAACCTATGTTTTAAATCATAGAGATATTCCATCTTGATTATAGATTTGGGAATTGGATTTGTATCCTATTTATTTTGAATCTGTAGGTCATGTTCATGTTCGTCTATGATTTGAGCTTCATAAGATCCATTTGATGAAAGAAAGTCAATTATATCTGTATCATCATTAAACACTCTCCAATTTGTTATGTTATCTGGAATGGAAGGCCTAAAAATCAACTCAATCGAAAATCTATTTGGACTAAATTCTTCTGACAATATCAATTTAGATGCTACATTGACAAGTAAATCATCACTTGCATTTTGTAACCTAGGGATTATTGAAATATTAAATGCAGTGAAATGAGAAGTGATGTTCTAAGCTAATGCTTGATAATGTTTCAGGTGTCCAGAAATACAATGGATTGTGATCCTGACTTGCTTAACAATTATTTTAGAGTCCCCATATACCTACAAATATTTAACGTTTAATCCAATGGCTTTGTACAAGCCTTGAATCAATGCTTCATATTCGGCAGTATTGTTCATGCATTGTAATTCAAGTCTGCAAGATAACATTGTTTTCTCTCCTTGCAGATTAATTAAAATGCAACCTGCTCCTGCACCATCGCCTGATTTTGAACATCAAAGTATAGTGTCTAGAATAAAGAATGATCTAAAGTTTTATTACTAAAATTAATACATTTAGAAATGTTTGTTTGAGAAAAAATTTCAACCTGAGAAGTAGCAATATTTTCTGGGAAAGGTGATATTTTGGCATTGAATGAGCCAAGGAATGATTCAGAAGAATAATTTTCAATAATATTATTAGTAAAAATCACAGGCTCATTTGTTCTTTCTAATTCAGTGATCGTATGCCTCATAAATTTTTCATGATCAACTCTAATTTGATTTAGTTTACCATTATATGGTAGCTACATGTGTGACTAGTCGGTTGCAAAATATCCATGTAGTTTCTCAGACCAATCCCTGCTTAAAATAAGACCATAAAATTTAGGGATGTCTGCCACTAAGACATGAATCACTTGCAACACCTTTGGGTTGGATGATAATCTAATTGATATCGATAACATTTCTCCAACAACCTCGACTTTTGTTCTGTCTAGTTGGACTATATTCATAGCAGACTTTTGAGGGATAATGTTAAGTCTCACACACACAGATCTTGGCATGATATTCAATGAAGCTCCTGAATCAATGAGACAATTATGAACATTTTATTAAAAATTTCATAAGTCAAAAGGAAAGGAGGAGTGTGAGACTTAGATCTATCACCAATCAACACAAGATTTTTTAGTTTTACCTTGTTTGAAGGTGACGGTGGTTTTCCCATATCTTTTTCAGCTTGGGCTATAACCAGTGGTGGTATAGGATCTACAGGAACTGCCTTGAGTTCTTTCAGTAAGATTTTTTGCTGCTATTTCAGTTTGGTCATTTCATATAATGAAATGTTTGCTTTAGTATTTTTCCTGTCTTCAACTATATTATATTCCATTGTATTTGAAAGTATCAAAGTTTTAGAAGTATCTACAGGAATAGGATCAATTTGAACAGTTTTAAGATTTTTTATTCACTGTTTTCTCCTTTGTGGGAGGAGATTTCTATTTTTGAACTAGTACAGTTGAGTTAGCATATGTTTTTCTTCTTGTAGATGCGGGCATAGCCTCTCTTTCTTCTTCGGTGGGAAGAATAAATTCCCATAACCCATTCAATTTGACTTCTTCTTCAGGCTCTGTTTCTTCTTCAGTTGTTGAGGCGCCTTCAACATCTTGATCTGATTCAGCACTTGAAATCACATTTGGAGGCTGAGAGGGCGAAGTAGTACTTCTATTATATGGGTGATATGGTTTCTTAGGAACTAAAGTTTCAGCTACTTGTTTCTTTATTTCAATCATATCATTTGACATAGTTTTCAAGGCTTTTTGGAGACCTTCATGATCGAACGGATCCTTTGGGGGTTTCTTCTTTGGTTCTTGGCTAAAAGTAACTTTTTTATATTTTTTATATTCCCTCTCAGATTGTTTTTCTAAGGCTAAAATTCTCTTTTCTACAGACATGGCTTATTTAATGTTTTCTAAGAGAGTAGCCTTACTAGCTCTATCTAAAAAAATGGCTATATTAGAAGGTAAAGCAGAAATGTACCACTCTATTTATACATCAAATAGGTTTAGAAGAAGTTGGGATTTTGTTTAATAACTTGTTAAATCTGGAGTTGAAATCTTTTACCCTTTCACCCAAATTTGTTTTCAGGTTAGAGAGAGCATTGATTAAAGATGCCACAGTTCTATCGTCTCCAATTTTTGCAAGAAACAGTTGTTCAAAAGTTACCTAGTCTGTTATAGTTCCTGCAGGAAGAGAAAAGTACCAGGATCCTGTAGATCCTTTAAGAGTATATGGAAACAATATTACTACAATATCTTCATGCACAACCCCATTCAAATTCATGCCCAACATAAAATTGTTGATGTGTCCCTTAGCAGGAAGACCACCATCTGGATTGTATTTGGGTAACCATTTCTCTGGATGATCAGGAAGAGGATGTGGGTTTGCAAACAACATGGCACCAGGATTAGTCCAAGGTTGATTAGCCATAGCTTGAGTTAGGATTTAAGAAGATATATAAGTAGATCCAGAAGTAGTGGTTATGGACGTAGAACTTACAACTGGACTAGTACTACTTGTGGTAGCACTAATTGTTTGAGTAGAAGAAATGGGAAGATGTGAGGATGTGAATGGAGGTGTAGTGAATGAAGGAATAAATGGAGGGGAATTTGATGTGACCTCACTTGTATCTGACTTAGATCTAGACATAGGAACTTTCTTATGCTGTGAATGTATTGGAAACTCAAGGGAGGTATTCCAAGTTTATCACTTTTTGATCACGTTAGGATACCAGTTTCTCTGAACAAAGAAGTAATACTTTCTTCAGAAACTTCAGGTTTATTAGGATTCTTAGTAGAAACAGATATTCGTTCTAATTTATGAACTAAGGACTAAACTTCAGGAGATTATGGAGTATATTCTGAAGAAGGTAAGTGTCGAGATACTTTAGGAGATGAGGGGGAAGTTTCTACAACTTCTAATTTCTAAATGGGTGACTTAGAATGTGATTGAGAAGCTATAGGATTTTTTGAAGGGGATTGACTCTTGTGAAGGCTTCGAGTTTGAGATTTAGATTTATATGCCATTCATAGTCAAGGCCCTCCTTCTAGTGCCAAAAATGTTGAGGCCTTAGAAATTTGTGGCAACAACAAGGGGGATAACCACCCAGTCCAAACCTTAGAGCATCTCCTTTTCCGTTTGGGATAGTGGCTCCAATTGGATATGATGGGACCAGTTTCCTAATGTTTTGGGTCTATATGATTTGTGGGATTTTTCTGATGGTTTGCAAAAGAATAACTAGAAATTAACACAGCTTTATTCTAAGATGCAAAACTTTGAATTAAATCTATTTTAATCTAACCTGGGGTATTGTTGGTTTTATGTGATATAAAAAGATGTCTATGTAATCTATGATGATATAGATCAATTGTAGAATATATAGAGTTAATATATTATATGATAATTCCTTTGAGAAAATATTTAATCAAAAGAATTCTGAAAAACATATCGCATATTTTAATGATCACATATAAAACAAACCATTCTTTATTCTGATATCATACAATAGTGCAACTGATACTTTAAACAAAGATGACAATTTTCACATATAACTCATGAAAGATAAACTTATCACTAATGCTATACCAAAGATTTAGAAAACATGAGTAATAGTACCATATGTATACCATTATTCTCATTTGACTAGTACAACAATCCATAATCGATCTTCTACCAATAAGTATCCAAAAGAATACATAGTGCATAAAAAATGAACTATATATATATATATATATAAATATATAATATATAGTTACAGTGATCAACAAAAAGATATTTGATTGAAAAGACCATGTTCCATGATTCCATCAAGGCATCTACAAACTTACGATAGCGCATTCTTTGTAAATGTTCTTAATAAAATTCTGGACCCTTCTCTAAATGCATGAGAAGGGTTTAAATACTATTATTAATTAACTAAAAATAACTTATACAAAATATATATGAGGAGGTTTTAAACAACCTTCCTCGTTACTAGTATCCAACTTTCCAAAAATAAAATTGCTCAAAAATGAATCAGGCCTTCATTTATTAATCACCATTGACATCTTTGCTTCTCAGCTCACAAATATCGGACATTGGCCTGACTTGTGGTGGCATCCCGAATTGTGTTCTCAACTACCCTACAAATATAACATCATGTAAAGGTGGCAACATTCTCTGTACTGAATCCAAGGAGAAATTCAAGGTCATGGTCTAATTGTGTGGTTTGACCAGAAGTTGCCATAATGCTTCCCAGTCGATTTTTGCTAGCCCCTCAATTGTTTCCTTCTATAGCTGAATCTTATTCTTCCAATTCTCATCTAATGATTTAAGGTCATGAAGTGTTTTTGGATCACTCTCCTTTATGATGTTGGAGGTGTGCAACATGTGATTTATTGTTTTAACAATGCTTTTCAAAATACCCGATGCTTTGGTTATTTCTAGTTCGGCCTGTTTCCCCTGTGAGTCCCAATCAGTGAATAGAGTATCCTTATGTCTTTCATTGATCTTCGGGAGACTTGACCTTTTCCCTTCATCTGAATCCTGCCATTCAATATAATCAGAGATCTTAAAATTTAGTTGATTGAATTCAATTCTTTGATCAATAATGATGTTTGTTAATTGTTCACTAGTATTCAGAGGTGGAATGATATTTGGGATATGCTGGAGGAAGAGCTGCTTTTTCTTTGTCAGTAAAGTATTCAGTGTCAAAGCTTCATTAATGAATTCCTCTGCAGTAGGAATACCCTTATACTTTGCTAGGTCGCTGTTTAGCTCCTAGATTTGTTTGTTTTTAGTAGATAAGTCATTTTCATGACTTATTTTCATTACTTCCATATCCTGTTGTAGCTTATGCAGCTGCTCCTCTACTTAACGGTTCACGATGGCTCTTTCTTCATCTAACTATCGTAGTAATAGTGTGATCTAGTCTTCCTTTTCTTTAATCAAAACCGAGACTTCGATTGATTTATCAATTTTTGCTATAGCATAGGCTCCAGCAAATTGAGATAGCTGAGTCAAATGTCCAGTCAGATTTATTTGTGTGTCCTTCCATAGGACATCCATAAATTCATGTTCTGAAGGATTTTCGATTCTCCTCCTCTTTCTCTGTCTTTTTGCAACAACTTTATGAAGAGGGTTGTAAAAGACATCTAGAGGAGGGATATTTGTTACATTCAAGACAATTTCAGTAGTTGGATCTGCAGGGATTACCTTTGTTTCTTGGAAACTCGTTTTTGGACCTTCAGTGGTCACTACTACTATTTGCCTTGGCGGGGTCTGAAATCTTGTGGTTTCTTGTGTTAATGATACCTTAGGAGTATCCTGTAGTTTGTCCTTGAATGCATCCCAGAGCTTTTCTAATTCATCTGTTTCTTCTTCCTACTCTCGTGATGTGCTTAACTTATTTTGCTTTTGAGACTTAGTTTCAATTACATGATCAGTAATCCAAAATTCTTGCAGGTGGTATTCTAACATCTATCCTCTAAAATCCTGGAATCGTCTAAATTTCTTTGGGTCAAACTTTGTCTTGGCTGCATTTAGAATTTATTCAAAATCCTCGGATGATTCCAGTAAATCTTCAAACTCATCTACTGTATGAGTTATAGGTCTGATCTTAACTGAAAGGATGAATTTGTTTGCTATTTGTTGTGGATCAAAAGGCCATGTTGGTAGAACGGGGAGCTTTAATAACTACATATTCTGATACTCTTTATACGCATGAACATAATTAAGAAGGGTAAATGACCCACACTAAAGGGGAAAATTTGGCCATAGGGATTTATTCATTTCCCTCAATTTTTTTGTGAGGCAATTTCCTACTGTTTGGTATGCTACTTCTCTTGCCAATAATTTATCTAATACATACATCGGGAGGACATGTGGTAAATATTGGCTACCAAATATCTTGATATAAGAGAAGGAATCTTCAAGAAAATACCTTATGATTGCTTGGAGGTCTGTGGTAGCTTCTTTTGTGAATCTCAAACATCTTTTGTTGAAAACTAACTGATGTAAGGGAAGAAAAACTCCCTGGAATAAATGGTGAAAATGTGGAATATAATCTTGTTACCCCATTTACTTATAACTTAGGAAGATAGGAGTAGGATCATTGGTAGTCCATTTCCAACCCATGGTTGGAAAATGAGTGCAGAAACAAATGGCATCGAAGATATATGCAGACACGAAGAATTGGTTCTAGAGGAGGTAGCCCTGGTTTGGCGATATTCAATGATTTCTTTGGCCAAATTCTCAGAAAGAATGGTTTCCCAATTCATAATGTGAGAATTAACACAAGTCTCAATTAACGGAACCCAATTGATTGAGAATTTAGAATTATCGGGGAGGCCATAAAATCTACAAAGCATAGAGGTTGCAAAATTATAAGGATTGGCCAAAGAAGCAATGGGGTACATACCCGCTTTATCTTGTCTGAATTTATTGTCTCTTCTCCTCCATTCCTGTATCACTTGAAATGGATCTTCATTTTCCTTTACAAACTTTGCAACAAACTGTTTTTCCTAGATGTCCTGGGCATCAGGTAGCTTTTATATTTGTTGTAAATCTTTGGCTCTGAAAGAACCCAAGACTGTATTTTTAGCTGTCTTGATAAGTCTGTCTTCGACTTCTGTATTCTCTACTACCCATCTTATCATATCTATGTGTGGCAAGAGTCTAGCCCTTGCTGCTATTCGGTGAAGGAAAGAACACACAACATCTTTGAACTGCACTCCTGATGGTTTTGTGCTGTTAGTTGTTGGTCGAACATCTGTTACATCAGGGTTTTCATTCTCGAGCGTAGTATAGATAGTTTGCCATGTAGTGGCACCTCCATCTGCAATGCATATTGTATCTGTAAAGATGGATGGTATCTCTGTGTTTTCAGTTTCTATAATAAATCTCTTGGTATGCTTCTGCATCACCTTTCGAATGAACATCGCTTGAGCAGAGTTCTTATTAAAACCAACAACAATTAATTGTTGCGTAAAATAAAAGATTTGATGAAATGACTGCACTTTGAAAGGAAAGATCCAGGATCGAGTTCAACATTAATCAACCATAACGAACACCATGATTACATGCATATGGATGATAACCATATTAAATCATTCTGACCTAACTCGTGTCTAGCTTAAAAACATAATTAAACATCTGTCAAATCTGTCATGTTGGATATTTAAGCTATAGCGCGAATGCAACTTTGTTTGATGGATCTTATGATCTGCGATATGTTATATTGCAAAATCGCAAGATTGCAATATCGGGATATCGTAATATCAGGGTTTTGATAGGTAACATTTAAGCTACTCACATAATATTCTCTGATGTGCGATATGCGATCAGGATGTCGTATACAAATTTCAATGGCAAGTCACATATCGATATTTTTTGAATGTGCTTAACTTTGCTACTAAGGAATCATGCGATTTGCGATTTGTGATGAGGAATTTAATATGTTTTAAGTTAGTTTAAAAAGGGCTTTTTGAAAAGTGACAATTTTCTAAAAGTTTGCATTTTATTCACAAAGAGGGGAAAAATTGAATTTAAAAGGGTCCCTATTTGTATTATACATAATAAAAATGTTGGGGGGGCGGGTGGGGGGGGGGGGGTGGGGTGGGGGTGTGGGGTTTTTGCATGCACAACAAGCCCTAAACACCATTAAATTTCCCTAAGATCTGTAAGACTAGTGGATTTCTCTGAATATGAAGGTTTTATGTAGTTCCAGTCTGTGGACACCCTATGTTGGTGAAACTGGCTTCTCAAATAAATCAAAGGATTCATGAGCATGAGGCCAACATCAAACATGGGAGGACCCACTCCTCATCATTTGCAGAACATGCAGAAAAGACAAAAAACCACAACTACATTGAAGACGCCCAAGTCATTACAAGGATAGATCAATTCCATCACCATAAGTTTAGTGAGGCTATAGAAATTGAAAAGAGGCCAAGTAATCTAAATAGAAACGATGGATGGAAAATTAACAGTTGTTGGCTCCCTACCCTTTCTTCTTGAGTTTCTATTTTTCTCTTTTTGTTTATTCTTTAACCCCTTTTTTAGTTGTTTTCATTTATTCATTATATCATAAATATATATTACATTTATAATTTTCAATTGGTATATAAAAATTGTTTATAGGATTTATACATATTTTATTCTTCATTATTACTCTCGTCACTTTATTACTATCTAATACTTTCTTCTTTTTAATTTAATATTTTGGCAATTTAATCTTTTTAAATCTACGTTTTCAACTATGCATTAAAAATTTTTTCTTTCACTATAATAAATAGTCAATTACCTTATTTCTATAATTATTTTAATTTTTTAAGATTATTTTAATGTTTTAGTTTCATTTTAATGTTATAATTATCTTATCATTAATTTAATCTGTTTCCTTTTTTTTTTTACTTTTCCTGGATATTTTATTTTTATTCCATAATTTTAGTTCCTATGTTGTATTTATATATTTATTTGTGTTCCTTTACTGGTTGTTTTTTATTAAATTATTTATTGTTTTGGTCCTTGATTTGCTCTTTAGTTTATTTATTTTATATATTTGTGTTAGTTAATTTTTTAGTCTTAACCTTCATTTATCCCTTTGATTTATTATTGTTTAATTTTTACCAAACTTTTGTTTCACCTAGAATATATCGTTCTAAAAATTTCCTTATTAGATGGTCCTTGTTTTTTCCATTGTAATTTTATGTATTTATTTTTATTCATTTTTAAATATATCATTCTGAAATATTATTTTTTAATATAAAAATATTTCCTTATTCAAAATTAGTTATTACATTCTAACCATTAGAATTAATTGTCTTCTCCATCTTGTCTTGACGATGAACCACACTAGATGGTTCAAAACACGCCAACAAAACACTTTTGATGTGATTTTTACTGAAATATTTCTTATTAATCTATTTTGACTCAAGAGATTTGAATAATTAACAATAATTGACTCATTCTCAACCCATTTTGTTAATGAAATTCTAAACAATGTTGCGGGTAAAATGTGTTATTTTTTCATTGATAGTTTTCCAAGGTACAATCAAGTACCAATCAATTTGGAAGATCAAGAAAAAACTACATTGACTTATGAATTTGGCTAATTTTCCATACCATGTGATGTCATTTTGATTGAAAAATGCTCCAACAACCTTTTCAAGAGTGTGTGTCTGTACAAAGTATGCATATATACTTTGATAACTAGGCTATTCTTCAATCTATTGAGAGAGAACATACATGTTGGAAAGGTGTTGAAAAATGTGACTTTCCCTCAAATATCAAAAAATGTATTTTACAACTCCAACTAGAGTACTCTTGGGCATGTTGTATGTAAATATGGTATCAACATTGACATGGCCAATATATTTATATATATATATATTATATATATATATATTCAAAAAAATAGAAGTAGACAAAGATTTGTACAAAATCACCTAGAACTAAAGAGGAAATAGCAAGCACGCTTAGGGTTTTCATAGAAGACTGTTGTAGTAGTGGATCTAACAGCAACCTCCTCCTCTCTCACACGGGCATGATCGATAGAGGGTATTTCATATGGATCTGCTGTAGGAAGTTTACTAATGAGAGTCAAGCAGTATGATTCATTATTTTTCAACCCCTTCCCCTTACTGCTAATGAGGTCACAGTAATTTCTTTCTTGGATCGCTTCATGCCACCAAAACAGGGACATATTCCCTTGTTATTTTTTTTTCTCTATTCCCATGTTTGGGTCTACCTGATCCTCTCAGGGTTCAAATTTATTTCTGCTACATATTAGCAATAAATGTTTGGTCTTTCAATCTAATTATCTCTAATTCCTATCCTTTAAATATCGATCTATTTAGATTGAATTAGTACAAGATGAAAATCCTCATGATATATCTCTATTTGGATTGGCTGGGGGTCTTGAAGATTTGTCTCAAAAGGTACACTTTCACATTTTTCTCAAGATTGTAAGTGGGAATATGATCCAAATTTGGGTCTCTAAATCGGTCTTTGGGGCAGATCTAAAGAAACTTATTCAGAATTGATCGGGGATTCCAGTAGTTGAGTAGTGTCTTCTTTGCAAAATGAGATAGTTGCGTGACGCTGCCCAATGGAAGGATTACGACATTTCTTGAAACTCAACATCACCTTGTTGTTGAGGCTACATAGGGGTGCCTCAAGATTGAGGAACATAGAAGGCTCAGCCTCCTATAAGGATGTGGTGCGGGGCAAAGGCCATAACCCATTAGACCTTACACAATTAAAACTTGGACCCTACATAGTTGAAAAACAACAACAACTACCTACCATGAAGGTAAATCAACTCTTTTATATTCTTCAATCTAGGGTAGTGATTTGTAGATTCAATGGTTTTTTACCGGACTTGGGGTTCTTCATCAATGGGTGTTCACAACTTGGACCACCAACTATGACATATACCTATGCTCAAAAGGCTTCTTCATTATTCAAAGGGAGAGAATATTGAAAGAAGGGCCCTGGTTTTGGGGAAATGCAGGGCTCTTAATTACCCCTTAGTTCCCATATTTTAATGCCACAACTATGGTGGTCTCTAAAATGCTAGTATATGTGAGGCTACCAAATATTCCCTTCCCTATCTAACATCACAAGGTCCTTAATAAAATCATTAACACTTTGGGGTATTTAAAAAACATGGACACTAAGAGAATGGAGAAAGGATTATTTAATTTTGCTAGAATATGTGTAGAAATAGATCTAAGTAAAGACCTACCTAATCGCATTCAATTGAAAAGTAAAAATCTCCAGTGGACCCAACTCCTGGTTTATTAATATATGACATTCAAATGCCATTTTTGCTATCAAACAATGCACTTGCGAGAAAAATTCCCTTAGGAAAAGAACACCCAAAACCGAAAAATGGGTCATCTCAAAAAAGAAAAAGATTACAACCTTTTGATCACTACCTCTCAAAGGAAGAAGAAGGAGATATCACAAATAAACCTCCAAACCAAGAAGAAGGGGTACTAAAGTCCATACTGGAAATGCAACCCATAAATAGAATGGTACACAATCAGAATCTACCCATGCATAAAAACATCAGACAAAAGTGGCACACAAATTGGATGGGACATTGGGTACAAAGAGAGTTCATGTCTCATAAAGCTCAAATTCAGACAAATAACAACTACTATAGATAACTGTGAGTGAATTTGCAGTGGTACAACTTGACCCTAATTCAAGGGGATGGAAAAAGGTACAAAAAAAGAAAGGCAAGATAAGTTATTTTTATATTACTTAATCTTCCCCGTTGTATCTTGTATTTTCTATTTTTTGTTTCTTCCCATCTCTGAGGCGAAAGGATATTCATACTAAATTCTTTAAGAATTTGCAAAATGTAATTTTGTTTCCTTTTTTGAAATAAAATTGCGAGTTTCCTTTCCTGATTTATAATATATATCTCAAACCTCAGTCAATCAAAAGAAAATAAAATTATTTCTAGGGCACACTAGATACTCTAGAAGGTTTACACAATTACTCTAATTTAACCTTTCCCATTGATGAGATAATATGAGAACATGCTAAATACATTGTACAAACTACTTAAAATAAAATTGGTAGAATCTCCAATACTGAGATTTCCTAAAAAGGAAAATAAGTTTTGTGTTCACAGTGATGCCTCGAATGTTGCATTCATAGATATCACTGAGCTCAGCCCAGTGACAAGAAAATTAACCATTACATTGTGTTTTCCAATGGGAAACTCTAACAAAATTGAAATAAATTACTCTCATGTGGAACAAGATTAGTTAGTTTTGCTTTTTGACTTGCAAAAGTTTTGTTATTATCTACTAGAAAATCCATTCACTTTCTTTATACATCATGAAGCACTGAAGTATCTAGTAAATAAACCCATTCACTAAGGGATAATTTGTCAATTTCTATTAATTTTTCAATAATTTGAATTCAATATTATTGTTCAACCAGTGAAAAAGAATGTTGGTCCAAATAATTTGTTCCAACTCAACACAGGTGAAGAACCTATAGGAATTGAAGGTGACCTGCTCAACATGCACCTATTTAGATTGAGACAACATCAATTGATTTAGTTGAAATAGCCCAATTTTCAGAAGAATTAAAGGATTCCGAAGAGCTTCCTAAAAGAAAAATAAAAAATTATGGCCATGAAAGTTTCACTATGTAAAATAATTAATGGATATATGTATAAGCTACGAAAATATGATGTCCTAAGAACATATGCCTTCATGAAAGAGAATGGATTATATATAAGGAACATGTAGAATTAAATGGATGACATTACCAAGTGGATACAACAAATTGGAAAATTAAGGTGGGCCATTATTGGTTGACCTTACATTCATATCTTTGAACCAAAGTAAAGAGATGTGATATATTCTAATGAATGGGCCAGCTTCTCTAGAAAGATGAGATGCCCCTAAATTTCATAAAACCATGTTTATGGTTTGAAATTTGAGTAGTTGAATTTTTCTATTCATTCCCTCAACTTGTGAAGAGAAGTGGAGTGAAAAAAAAATATTAATGTTGTAAAGTATAACAAAATGGACAACGGTAGAGTCAGTCAAATCATGCACTAAAGATATAGATTCCAAGTTTATCTATGAAAATGTATGTACAAGGTTTGGTTATCCCCAATATATTATCAACGATTAGGGAACCCACTTTTTAAATGGGATAATCAAGGCATTCTTAAGAAAAACTATAATAGACCATACAAAGACATCATCGTATCATCCACAAGTAAAAGGTGTAATTGAGTCATTCAATAAAACTCTAGACAAAGGGGTTACAAAATATGTGGAATTTGTTGGAAATACTGAGAGAGAGTTGAACCAATATTTCTCTTCAATTAGTTAATTTTAACTTCATAGAGAATTAATTATCATTAGTATTATATTAAAACATAAATTCACAACACCATTCAATAAGGCAAGCATTCAAGACAGTACACGATATTTTTAGGTGGAAACCATTCTAGGAGAAAAACCATCAAATGCTTTTAATATAGGTATTTTCAAGTTTACATCAATGGGAAGCTCCAACTTCTAAGATTCTCTAGTTGCATCTATAAGGAGGCGCCAACGCCCTGATTTATCAGCTCCAACTGAAAGGATGCTCCAACACCCTAATTTAATAGCTCCAACTAGAAGGATTCTTCAAGGCACTCATTTACCAGTTCCAAATGGATGGATGCTCCAATGCCTTATTTTTATCATCTCCAACTGAAATGATGCTCCAACGCCCTTCATAGGCTCCACCCTACCCTAGCACCACCATGCTGCCCTGAAGTGTTATCAGGATCCAACCTAAAGGAGAATCTAATCTCTACCTTCAACCACCTTGCCACTTTAAAATTGAAAGGCAAAAGAATAAGGTAGATCACAACAGTCACATTGATTAGCCACTACACTATACTTTGTATCCACCGATCAATAACCAAGTTTTCTCATCACATCAAGTTGTTAAACCTTAGTAGAAATATGCATACATATGTATTTCATAAACTTTGTCCTTACAAAGAAAATCCTTACATAAGAAAACCCTAGCTAGCTCTGCTTAATAATATGGTAGCATTATACATCCATTAGTGGTAGCAATAATACATACTTTCTCTGGTAACTCATCAACACATGCTCATTGTTAGGAATCTAAAACACCCTCCTCCCACATTTACCCAAGTTAACCAGACCGTTGGGGTAAACATGTGATGAGAGGCTACTATGATTTGATTCAACTCCCCAAGTACAATTAAGGAAGTGTAACCAACATAATGAAACCAAAATTGCCTTTCACACATGCTACAGAACCTCGAGGAGCCAACCAAACCTTCTAGGTGATCAACCCCTGAGACCACTTGGTAATTTTCTAATATGGACCCTCAACACTCCCATGACAAGCCATGCATGCGACTGAGGCCTACTAGTCACTCCCACAACAAGACATGCCAACAACTGTGGACTTTTCTCAGCAGTTCTAATCTAGCGACCCCGGATTCTAAGCCACTTTTTCAGGGATAGGTCTCAAGCCACTGCCTAGAACATCATGAAACTTACAAAAATGATAAACAACAATGGAATAAGGCTACTAATTTAGTCATTGGTACAAGTAATTTATCTGAATCCTACTAGCCATGGCAGGCATTTCATCAAACATGTCACAAATAAGCATTCTACAGGTCATAACAACATATATGAGCACAAGTGTCTCATACTTATCTAAGAATCATTGAGGATTGATATCTCCTCCCAATAGTTGCAATGTTATCTTAGATTAGGCCATGTATTCAACAAAATTTCATGTACTAACCAAAAAATGATGACAGACATACATCATAAATGTCATAAAACATGCTCATAACCAACATATAACCAGCAAAATAACAATGATAAAATAACCATCAAGATCACATAATAAATAAGTACATTTACCCATCAATTAGAATAGGAAAGGAGCTCTTTTTGAGATATGAAAATGCAACCAAGTCAAGGAATTCCATGTACCACCTGACCATAGATTGAGCTGACCCAAATATTTCTTTCAACCAATCACCCTCATGCCATATTCCAAGCATGAATGTGGGATCTCATGGAACAAACCAAAAAAAACCAAACCAGGGCTTCTAGAGGCTAAACCGCATCAAAATTCAGCCATTATTCCACCTCATGGTCAAACAACACTAACCATCACCAGATTAGTATCTACCCAAGTTTTCGAGGGCTATAGAGTGCATGTTCTAACTAGGGCTTCCAGGACTAGTAACTCTACTCACAACTATTGTCAGGCTTCCTGAGTGTTTGACCAACTAGGGATTCCAAGACTAGTAACTAAACCCACCAAGGGCTTCCAGAGAATTTTTCCAACTAATTCTTATAAGACTAGTAACTCAACCCAAGATGTTACAAGGCTTCTAGAGCATATGTCCAACCAAGGCTTCCAGGAACTAATAACTCAACCCACAACCAAAGGAACATGAGAACCAACTAGAAACAAAAGGAAAACCCACAACACCATGGTTATCTAGGAAGTGGCAAGGCTGGGAAAAAAATCATTGTCAACCCAAACAATCCTCCATGCCAATGACAGATCATAACCAAGAAACCACATGCATGTTCCATACATGCCAAAACTAGTAAGGAATTCATACATGCAACTCGATACCTGCAAAGAAATCTAGTTGTATTTGTTGATCATGATGTCCTCTTGTGCTTTCTTCCTTTCCATTGCCTTCTCGTGCCAAATCCAAACTATGCCACACTCCTCCAAGAGTGATCCAAGAAAATCTAAGTGTCCAAGGGTATGTGAGAGAGAGAATAAAAGAGAGAGCTCCATGCTAAAACTGGAAAAAGTCTGTCAATTTATCCTCATAAGCCTTTTTATCTGAGGCCTCTAATTTTTTCATTTTCCATTATTTCCCTTCATTTTCCTCCTCACATGCAACCTTTCACCTTTTACCTTCCTTTTCTCATAATTTCCATTATTTTCATAAATAAAATGCCAATAAATGGCTCATGCCTTTCCAAATCCTTTGCCATTCCCTTTGCCAATTTCTTTAGCCATAATGAACCAAATGAACACCCACTAGGATGTTTTTCCCACCATTCAGCTTGGAATATGTGTCCCATGAACTTGGTCTTACATTATTTTACATGGTTTTTTAACCAAGGTTGTTAAAGAACCCTCCCCCTTGGGGGAACATCGTCCTCGGTTTTCAATGACACCTACAACTAGAAAAACTGATGAAAAACCAAAACATGCTACTTATGAAGCTTTATAGCACAACTTGTTGCAACATTTATAATGACATCCTGCTGAAAAGATGATAAACATACAATTTAGTGGAGATTTATAACTCAACTCATTACGGTATTTACAATAACCACATATACTTATGCACATTTTCTTCAACCAGAAAATAACCATATAGTCTATGGAGCTTCATAACCACAACTCGATACAATATTTATAAAAATATACACATATGCACATTTTCCCAACTAGCAAATAAAAGTATACAGTGCTTGCATCCACAACAAGGGAATCCAAGGCTCACACCTTGTTTCCGGGAAAACTAGTATCTTTTCGATCTGCTAGTCCCACTAAGATGGGTAGCTATCTTAGAAACAAACAATCAAATAAAATTGTGATTTCCTTTATGTATGATAGATAAGGGAGAAGCAAAGAGCACCAACCTGAATCTTCCGCTTGGCTCTTTGCTTGTTTCCTCTCTCCCTCGATAGAGATTGCCACTCCTCTCCTACTTGTCCCACTTTAGAGAATACCTGTAGAGGCAAAGAAAAAAACACCATCAAAGCATATCGATCTATAATACCATAAACAATGCAGAATCAGAAATACATTGACCATACAATTGTATTCACAAATAACAAGACTCACAAATACACGATTATATGGAGGAAAACTCAAATAACTTTATTAATAGTAGAAGAGAGGATTACAACCCAGCTGTCTAATCCAACATCATCCTCCCAACATCAAAGCCGTCTTCACCTCATGAAAAGCAAGAGCACCCAACAATACAATGTCTCTTCTCAAATATAAACCAACAACACTTCCTTACAAAATACAAAGTTCTAGCCCCTAGATCTCTCAGATGAGGGATCCATATATAAATGTCTTGCAAGGGGGTGAGACAGCTCTGGGTTTTTGATTAGTGTCATTCCACTCATAGTTCTTGGTTCCACTTGGAGATTTCATTGATCTCTTACTCATCCCTGGGCGAATTCAGAGAGGCAAGTGTCACAAGAGAAGTTTCTAGAAGATTCTATGAGAATCCACTTAGAAAACTGTCTTTGCCATTTGTCTATTCTCACTCATCACACCCTACAGAAGGCTCTTTTAGTATGCATCACACCTGGCTAGTGTAGCAGCCAGTATGCATTGCACCTTGACCATGGAGTAGTCAGTATGGTCTAGTTTTGGCCAATTCTGAGTGGTTTTCCAGGTGGAACTTCTGGGAAATGATGTAATCAATTGACCATGATCCTTTATGGTATGAAACAAAACTTTTAGGGGTTAAATATCCCTTGGTTTATTGAAATATATGATTGGGGTTGCAATGCCCAAATATGTCTATAACAGTTGCCCCCTAAAGCATGAGGTCGTAAATCTTCTGATGTCGGGTGAAATTCTTTATCATGAGGATCCGAGATATTCGAATTGGAAGGTGACCTATATAAGATATAATACAATACATCATCATCATAATATTTTCATGATCTAGCTGAGGTGGGCATTCCCATGCTCAGCTTTATAAATTCATTTTCATGTACATGGAACAGATAACAGTCTGCAGTTGCAAACTAGTGATTCTTTATATGTAGAGTCATCATCCCTTAGCTTGGATGATCATTTGTGCAACTTCTGTGTACATTTGATGTCTTTATTTTCCTAAATATATCGCAGCCCAGATGGATGAAACTAGATCCAGGGTCTTCAAACTCATTCAATCTTCACTTGATGTACAAGTCGATCCATGTGAAAAGATGTTCTGGAGTCGAACATGGAAAGACATCGCCTGATTACCAACCAATGATGTAAGTTGTTAACAGGTGCGGGAGGAATTACCAATAATGATAATGACCATCAAGGTACTACAGTACAATTCACGTGGTGTGAATATATGGGTTGATGTCGAACACCACGCAAAATCTTTCGGTCGAAGGCCATTGATGTAAACGTGTCGCCGGAAGTGAGAAACTTGCAATTGAGGCATGCAAGCTTCAAAGTACTAAAAGGGTTGTTTCTAAGTCAACTTCTTGGATAATGAGATGATGTCAACAAGAAGTGACTCGTCATAGAAGGGCCTTGATGTATCCCACATCTACGACACGAAACGAAGCAAATGATTTTTTGAAGGTGAAAACGATCTGATGATCCAAGGTTCAGGGATGGCGGTCATGAAAAATGGAGGGTGAAGGTATTGCAGTGGATGAGGCCTTAGCTGGGTGGTGAATTATTTGAATGACTTCTCTTGAACATGTCGGCGACACTGAAATAGATTGGTAGCGTTAACCCCAAAAAATGGATGGTACGGAGGACCAATGGTGATATGACCGGTGAATAGAATAACCTAACTCGACTCATTCATGGTGATGGAGTGAAAGTGTCATGTTCAGGAGTGGCCTTCTACCAATAAAATTCTTCAAGTTTTCTTCCCTTTTTTCCCAGTCATTGCTGACTAGTACCTCTTTATTTTTGTCAGCTTGAGGAGGATAACATATTTGTTCTATAATTTTCCCTTCGGGCAAACCTATCGCTCTGTTTTAGCGAGCCTAGCGACAGTGAAGCTCGTTCTTGCCTGGGTGGATAAATTTGTCGCTATTATTTTAATGAGTTTAACGACAAAGATAACTCGGTCCTTTTCATGTTTAGAGAGTTTGAAGAGGGACGAAAAGGAAACTCCAATAGTCCTTTTTCGTAGCATAATCCCTTAAGTCTGAAAAAGTATAAAATAATACGAAAGGGATGACTTTTTGATCGCTTTAGCGAGCCGAAACAGACAAGCACTCGATCTTTTGTTTGATGAACCCTCCGGTTCCAAAAGATTAAAATGTACAAGATGGATGGCGCTTCCCTTTACTTTAGCGAGCTGGAAAGGCCAATAGCTCGGCAATCTTTTCATATTTAGCAAGTCTAAAAAGAGCTTAAAAGAGACTCGTTTTTGAGGAACAATTGATGTTTTCGGGTAGCAACTAGTTCCAGGTAAGTTTGGAACTTCTCAAAACATGGCAGTGTGAAGAGGGTGGCTAACAGAATCACTCGTCGCAGTTGTTCCTCAAAAGGGTAAACAATCAAGTGGAAGCGCATGATCAGTCAGAAGAATGGAGGTGATGGAAGAACACAACCAAAGTTCAAAAGGCTGATAGCATGGCAATCACAGAGGTCGTTTACTGAAGGCGGGTTTATTTTTTAATGAGCTTGAACCTTGTGCCCACATGTGCTCAGTGGCAGGTTTATTTTTTAAGAAGCTTGAACCTTGCAGAAACATTGCTCGTGCCAATTGTTTTAAAGATGTCTCTTATTAGTAGGTTCATTTTTTTGCGAGCTTGCACTATGCGAAAATTTTCTCATTTCCTTTTCATGTAGGCTATAAACAACCAAACTACAAAACTAACTACACTAAAGCTAAGGAACTACTGAGGTTAGGTAGGATGGTTTTGTCCTCTACCGAGGCAAAATCCTTCCTTTGGTCCATCTGGTGCGCATACATTTTTGGATAAACTGCTTAACATAAGAAGTTGACACTAAAAAGCTAAAAAGTTGAAAACACTAAAAAGCTAAAAAATGAAATTGGTCATCTTTTTCTTGCATAAAAAGGTTTACATGCCCCCAAGCATGGAGAAAAGGAGATTTTCCAAGTTACCATATGGAAGTCCTTGCGGTTAGGCATGATCGTTTTTGTCAGCGGCTAGATAAAAAATTTCCTTGGCTCTGCCCATAGACAAGGGTGAATGGTGTGAGCTTCCAATCACATAAACTACGAGGAAATAAATGTGTCAGAGCAATCCCAAATCCTACAAGGAAATGGTGTTTCATACCAATCATATAACCTACAAGGAAATCTATCTTTCAGTTGGGTTCGTCTGCTGAATCCGACCAGGGTGCATGCCCCCTAAACTTCATTACATTCACCGGACTACCCATGGTAATTAGGTGAATGAAATGAAGGTTGAAGAGACATTCTTGACACAAAGAGACCATTCAAGGATGATTTTTGACTTGTAGCTATGTTTGAACCGGGAAATGAATGCTGGTCGATAAGCTGTACCATTTTTCCTTCATGCAGGAAACACATCACTCTGAAGAGTGTGGAAAAAATAGCTTCCATGCTATATATGTATTCACATCCAAGAAGTATATTTTAATCTAGCGGCCCTTGGAATACCATCACGTTCAAGTGAGCGGTTTTCATTTTCAAAGTTATTGGCAACTTCAGAAGGATCCCTAACGGTTGACTGGTTCCTTTATTAAAGCTTGAAAAATTTTGTGTGACAGGCGCAAGCGATGGTGAACCAAGCGCTTTCCAAGCAGTTGAGGAAAGGATACTCACTGAAGCCCCTTCATCTATGATATTGCCAGACACGATCATTTTGTACACTTGTACTATGATCCGGAATGGTACACTAGATGGAAGGCGGGGTCTTGCTAGTTGATTCCAATCGAAGGAAACAGCTAGATTGCTCGAAGGAGGCACCGGATAAATCGCTGGATAAACCTCTTGCACTGGGGAACTTTCCTCCTATTTTAAAGAAACAGATGGATTGCCCCCAAGTTCATCAGACTTTGTATTAACAAAAAGGATTTGAACTGTGTGGTTTTCATTCTCTTTGGAAATTGTATCATTTGAAGGTGGACCTTCTGACAACAAGATTGGGTCGACTGCCATCTCGACTTGTTGACTTTGGTTTGGTATGGAATTAGAAGGTTTACTTTCAACAATAGGCATTTTGACTGATGATTGAGTTATGTCAGTGGGATTTTCAACTAGCAATGGACTTGGTAAGAGTTTCTTGTATCCAGGTGGAAGTCGCTACGGTGAAGCAGGATAGTTATCCAAGACACTTTTGGCTTCGTCCAGAAAAGGACAACGGTGAAGAGCATGATCGCCTTCACACAACCTACATGGAAATTTGACCTTTCCTTTTTTTCCATTGACTTCGTTTTCACTAGTTTATGGTGTGCTGTCAACCTGATTGCCAGAGATTGATGATACCGGATGGTGTGAATGGGGATACCATTATCTTAAGATCCACAAAATGCAAGGACAATCTCGATGAAAATGGTTTCCTTTGCAAATTATGCATGGAGATCTGGGTTTAGAAAGTCTGATGTGTGGATTTTTTCCAGATGATGCATGGTTGCCCCCTTGCTTGACTGACTTCTTCTTCTTCTTCGCCTTCCCTTTCTTCTTCTTCTCAGCTACTTCGTTTTTAGTTTCACTAGTTTCACCAAGCAAAGAGGAAGAAGGAGAGGGAGAAATAAAGTAAGTAGAAGGTGAAGGGACAACTTCAGTATCATCTGGTTGTTGATTCAATTGCTGAGGAATTATGGTGTTTTGAACGATAGAGGTTGAGAATAGCCATAGTGGCAGGCTAATTGTGATTCCCAGAAGGGACAACGTAGCCATACATGGAGCACCAATATCTCCCCACGATCAGAAGGAAATAGGATTCCCCCCAAGGGGAATTCCTTGATTGGTGGACTCCATTACCTCAATCTAATATCATCGAAGGAACAAGGATGTTATTATGAATTAAATAAATTTTATGACGCTTTGACACAACTTTGCTTTTTCAATTTTTAAGAGTCGAGAAAAAGCTAAATATGACTCTAGTAGCCTTCGATTTTTAATGAGATTGAAGTGACAAGTGCTCAAATGGACCTTTTCTTTTAAGGAGTCGAAAATGAACGAAAGTGATTGCTCTGGAAATCTAGACATAGGGATTACCAAACCAATCGCAAAACTGCAATATACACCTTGGTGGTAAATTAAAGAGAAATTACCAAGGAATTTACGTGCGACAATCAACCTTCTCGAATGCTATGTTCAGTGCATTGCGATCGATAGGGCGGCAGACACAGCTTCCTAAGGATAAAGGTTATCAGCCTATTGTGGTCTCCCAATATATACTCGACGGTATGGGGAGCACATGTCTGTACTAGCACTTGTCGTATCAAAGAGGAGGAATCACCCAACCTTCAATGAAAACAATAGTTACCAGGTTTTATGACGTCGGAACACGTCTCTAGCCTAGACTTCTAGATGTGTTGCGTTAGGTTCCAAAGCATTTTTATGTTCATTGAGATTTATTTTAGAGTTGATCTTTTTTAGAAGTTATTCTTTCAAGGTTCACAACGTGATGTAGATGTAAAACTCCTAAATATGCAATCTAAAATGATAAGCAGTCATTTGTTTTCTTTTAGCAATGAAAATCCTAGCTACTAAGGAAAGAAGAGTACGATTCTTTCAACAGAGAGCAAAGAGCACACACTAAATGCACTTTTCCTAAATCATTTTTCGCGTGCAGTCTAAATGCAAATGCACATGCATGTATTTGTTTTTCTATTTCCTTAATGTGAGAATGCCAAAAAGGAAAACTAAGTACAAATCTGAACTATTTTCTTTAAAGCGACACTTCAACAATTTATTTTCAAAATGAAAGGAAGACTAAAATGGCACTTTCGATTTCGAATGCAAAATTGCTTTCGACACTTCAAAATTGACAATTCAAATCAAATACAATGAAAAAATTACAAAATTACATTCGACTATCTAGAGGAGGAAGACTTTACGACACTCTTCTTCTTGATTGAAAATGACAGTTACAACACTTCTGCATAAAAAACGATAGTTCGATTAAGCTACTCTTGACAAAGAAGGACTCTAAATGATGAAAAATACATAAAAACATTTACAAATCCTAATCAATGGAGGCTGAATAATGTAAAGGAAGAAGGCTTCAGCAATGAGATACTGATTATAAGCAGCAAAACCACTGAATAGAACTGAAAACAAGGAGGAAAAAACCAAATTCCAAAGAGAGGAACAATATCACTCAGTCATTGCACCTGTCCTTAAGGGAAACATAAATGAATCTCACCTGCAACACACAGGAGGTGCGATGCATACAGGCTTCCAGTTACAGACAATGCGATGGGCCAGGGAGAAAAATTAAGTTGGGTTTTTGCTCAAAATTTGCAACTAAGTTCAGTTATTTTAGCTAGGCTATGATAGATATTAAAAACAAAGTATAGGGGTATGATCTTAGGAGGTTATTGAGCTACCACAAGGGCACTTAGGATGTTTGCAAGTCAGATGTTCAGTTCATAAACCAACGCGGAGATTGACTGAAGCAACAATCATCTACTTTGCACTTGCATAGCAAGAGCAGCTTGAAGGCTACCTAGCTAACTTCAGGCTCCGTTTGTAGTTTATAAAGAAAACAACAATAACAAACAAACTAACTAATCCCTCCCCAGCGGAGTTTCCATTTTGTTTATGGGAAAACTAGTGTCTTTTCGATCTGCTAGTCCCACTAAGACGGGTAGCTATCTTAGAAACAAACAATGAAAGAAAATTGTGATTTCCTTTATGTATGATAGAAAAGAGAGAAGCAAAGAGCACCAACCCGAATCTTTCGCTTAGCTCCTTGCTTGTTTCCTCTCTCCCTCGATAGAGCTTGCCGCTCCTCTCCTACTTGTCCCGCTTTAGAGAATACCTATAGAGGAAAAAAAACAAAACACCATCAAAACATCTTGATCTATAATACCATAAACAATGCAGAATCAGAAATGCATTGACCATACAATTGTATTCACAAATAACAAGATTCACAAATACACGATTATATGGAGGAAAACTCAAATAAATTTATTAATAGTAGAAGAGAGGATTACAACCCAACTGTCTGATCCAGCATCATCCTCCCAGCATCAAAGCCCTCTTCACCTCATGAAAAGAAAGATCACCCAATAATACAATGTCTCTTCTCAAAGATAAACCAACAACACTTCCTTACAAAATACAAAGTTCCAGCCCCTAGATCTCTCAGATGAGGGATCCATATATAGATGTCTTGCATGGGGGTGAGTTAGCTCTGGGTTTTTGATTAGTGTCATTCCAATGATAGTTCTTGGTTCCACTTGGAGATTTCATTGATCTCTTACTCATCCCTGGGCAAATTCAGAGAGGCAAGTGTCACAGGAGAAGTTTCTAGAAGATTCTATGAGCATCCACTTAGCAAACTGTCTCTGCCATTTGTCTATTCTCGCTCATTGCAGCCTACATATGGCTCTTTCAGTATGCATCTACACTAGCCAGTATGCATCGCACCTTGACCATGGAGCAGTCAGTATGGTCTAGTTTTGGCCAATTTTGAGTGGTTTTCCAAGTGGAACTTCTTGGAAATGACGTAATCAGTTGACCATGATCCTTTAGGGTATGAAACAACACTTTTACAGGTTAAAGAGCCCTTGGTTTATTGACATATATGATTGAGGTTGCAGTTCCTAAATATGTTTATAACACACCTGCACCCTCAAAAGAAGTACCAAGATTCACCTCTTTCCTTCGAAGTCCAGAATCCACTGCTAGAGCCAAAGTCTGCATCCAATGTCCAACACTACAATCCTGCGTTGGTGTCCTATCAGTGAATAGTTATCAACTCATTGCTCTAGGGCACACTCCCAGTGTGCATTTTATTCCATATGGTAATGCTAATGATAAAAAAAAAATCCATCCTCAGCCTTCCCTTCTCTGCTACACAGTCTCTTCGGCAATTCGGTCACCGCCTTCCATGCATTCACACACCTTCCAAGTTCTGCAAGCATCCCCTTCGCTGCGACACAGTCCCTTTGGTGACCCCTCCCTTGGCAAGGTTTCCTCACATTGTAAGGTCCAAAAATCAAGGTATATCCCTACCTCAAAACCATTGTAACAATCGTAGCATGCTCATGGAAATCAATGGACACTATTGGGCACCAGTGTCCTACAATGGCCCTGCTCCTGAATGCTTTACCAACATATTGTTGTTTGTTCCAATTCCTTTCATTACTGATGCTGACATTATTTGATAGCCAATTCTAATCACCCAAACCATGAATTTTCAATTCTCACTTGTACTAATCACATAATTTTCATTAGCTTCAAAATAAGTTGAAATAAATTCACATCATACCTCATCAGTGGCCTGTCAATGAGGTATAGTTGCAATTTTGTGCACTTCCTATCACAATAAGTCAAACTAGTTATTTGATCAAATCATCATGTATAAACATATCACATCGTGTTAGCTCAAAACTCAATTATCAAGATCAAAATCATGAATCTCATACAATCATCACAAACCATAATCATAAATCACATGTAGCCATCATAAATAAGAATCATAGATCACATGCATAATTGAAATCGAAATAAAATATTAATACTCATCCTTTAATCAATCATTGGCTTATACCTTTATCCTTTCCGTATGCACATCGGATCAGTTGCCACACCCGACAAGCACCCAGTGCTTTTCTTCTCTTCAATCACGTACACATACATACAATGTACATCACAAAAATACACCCACACACAAAATACAACACAACACATACACCTACACCCGGTGTACACCACAACACAACACATACACCTACACCTAGTGTACAACATAATACATATACATACACAAAGTACAACACAACAAATACACATGTCACAGTATCACAACTACACAATGCACATATGTATTACCACATGTACACAACACAACATGTATGACATGCACACAATACCACGTGTACAACAGTACCACATATACAACACGTACACATTACAACTTGTACAGAGTACCACCTGTACACAGTACCACCTATACACAACACCACCAGCATAACATGTACACAACACCACATGTACAGAACACCACTAGAACAATGTTTACAAAGCAGCACATGTACACAACACTACCTGCATAATGTGTACACAGCACCACATGTACACAACACCACTTGCACATAGCACCCCATGTACCATGCTCCACTTGATCAACCTACTCCACTAGCTAGTTTTTCACACTCTCTCAATTTTCGAGTTGTTGGTTCAAATTGTGATCAGATACAAGGTAGTAACATTACACAGGTAGGGGAACAAGAAGGTGAATATTATTTCTATATTTTTACTCTTTTCCAAAATCCTCCATGTGAAGATGATGCGCTTCCATTCTTGGATGATTTTCATTCTCCTAATCTCAGCAGGGAATCAAATGTAATCAATTCTTTCAATCAATCCATAGCCTTGGGAAACAATCATTGTAACGATGATGAATTTGTTGATGTATGTGATCATGGATTACCAAGTGTATCATCTAATCTTTCGGTTTCTCATGAAGACGTTACTTTATATCCATAATCTGATTTGGTCAAAGAAGATGTTCTTATCAAAACTTCTTATTCATCTCACTATCCCTTATGATCTACCGTTGGCGATGAATCTACTTGCGATGAAGATACTCCATGATCTTCAAGTCCTTCATCTAATGAGTTAACCTCTCAATTGGCAGAAGGTGGTGATATTATCCATTATGCAAATAAAAACAATCAAACCATTGAGTACTCCCCCCATCCCTCATCATCTCTTATCTTGTATGAAGACAACTCTTCAAATTAGCTTGCTCACGAAATTTCCTCGATTCATTCATCTTTGAATTTGAGATTGGACATTAGAGGAAATTTCAGCCTCAAAGTGGCCTCCTAAGAAAAACTAGTAAAATAATAATTAAAATAATAAAATAATATTTATGAATTTTGGAGGGAAAAGAAAAAAACTATATTTTTAATTGTATTTTTGGCTTATCTCCTTATAAGCTTACTCGAATTTCAAGTGTAGACACTTGTTGGATGCGGAAATAAATTATGCCTCCAACGAGTACCCATTATACATACTTTTGAGAAGACCTAAATTCTGCATTTTTTTATTATCAATGTGGGTCTTCTCAAAAGTATGCATAATGGGTACTCGTTGGATGTGAAATTTAACTCCGCATCCAACGAGTATCTACACTTGAAATTTGAGTAAATCTATAAGGAGATAAGACGAAAATACTATTAAAAAAAAAGTAGTTTTAATTATTTTCCCTCCCAAATATTTACATGTACCTATTTTTAAATTTAAAGGATTTTGATTGGTTTACATACTATGGAAATTGTGTGAAAATTTCATGGGCACTTTTAGGCTAAAATTTCCTCTAATGAGAATCTTTCGACATGAGTTGTCTGGTTGCTGAAGATGAAAAATCCAATAAAATCAGTGACAAAGATGGTGGCCATCTTCTGAGAAGTGGCCTTATTGAAACTAGTGGTAGCATCTATCCTTAAACCATGCATGATCAGATTCAATATCCAAAATACGATTTTACAATCCTGGAAAGTTTCGGGACTTGCCAGGGAGTCGAGTCACTTCAAATTCCATTGATGGTTATGTTAAGATCTCGCGACATTGGTAAGCCCCCTGAACTAACTAAGATCTAGTTTCTTTCACATAATCCTTCTCTTTTCATGGTTTCACTCAATCTAAATCTCTTTCTGAAATATTTTTGGTATTTCAGATGTAATCTTTCAAATTTCCAAGATTTTACTTCTAACTAGACTCATGAATATTTTTCAGTTCATTCATCTTCATGCAAATCTCTCGAATCAAACTCAAGTTTGGAATGTGTATCTCTCATAGATTCATGTAATTGCAAAGTTGATCGTTCCAAATGCCATCTTGGGCTAAAGGAATTATATCTATCAATATTTTTCATGGTGAGAAGCTCATGTCTTTCCTTATGAATATCATATCGTGAATTGTTCTTCATTGCACTGGAAATCCTCTTGAGTGCGAATGAATGCATGAGTTATTTTGCGATCAAATTCTTCTTCGTTCAATACATCTTGATTGGTTTCATGTGTTTGTTGTACTGCCATTCGTTTTCACTTGTTTTGATGATTATGATGCTAGTGTAGTGTTGTTGTAGTGTTTTCTTCTCAAATATGTACGAAAAGAACCCACTTAAGATTGTGGATGACAAACAATCTAAACAATATAAATGGTTACTAAACATTGTAGATCTACAGTAAATGATAGAAACAAAACCTGCCAAAGTCCGGATCTATGCCACAATCATAGCTAAACAACAAAAAGAAAGAGTAATAGCTCCAATCATCCAATGGAAACCAGATATACAAAGAATAATTGTATTATAACACTTATGAAGGTAACAAATAAATGTTACTATCCCCCCTCTATGGGATGGGTTCTTGGCTATCCTCAAACTTCTTCAGCTTGTGTGGAGTCTCACTCCTCTATAATGTGTAAACCCAGAAAAATATGGTGTGCGACAATGAAAATAATCAGAGTTACAACAGTGAGTGCAACAATGAAACTAACAAAAGTGAATAATGAATGGAAAACCCTTCTATTTATAACAAAATTTTGAGTTATCCTTAAATAATGAGCAATAATAAAATATTATTAACCTCATTCTTGGAATAACAACTTGGAATATTTGTTTAGGAGGGAAAAAGTATTTAACCTTTTATTTATAAATAATAAATAAACAAATGATTTATTTATCATCTCAAAAAATCAGTGAAGGAATAATAAACAAATAATGATTTATTTAATTATTCCTAAGGGATTTAGTCAAATTTGACAAAGAATAATAATTGATTAGTGATTAATTAATTATTCTTATAAAAAATAAGATATTATTTATTTATCTATTTATTTTTCATAATTAGGTCAAATATGACAAGGAATAATAATTGAACAATGGTTTAATTAATTATTCCTAGAAGAAAATCAAATAAATAGTGATTTATTTAATTATTCTTCATGGGTTTAGCTATAAATTACTTAACAAAGGTGGTTTATTAAGTAATTTCTCAGAGTGAAAGAAATTTGACTATGGTAAAATAGGCTTTACATGGTGTACTTCGATCCATCTAATAAATTAGGCTAGATGATCGATTTTTGGTGATAACATATTGCCCCCATCATACAAGTGTTAGGAGAAAAATGTATGACCGAAGTACGTTGTAAAGACACAATCACTAGACAACATAGGGGAGTCAGAGAGAGAGAGAGAGAGACCAAAGAAACTTAATTGAAAGAGGATAGGGATAGAGGGAGAGAGACTAATGCAAGTATCATTTTATGTTGTGGTACTGGACCTCAATGAGGCAGGGGAGGCATACCCATACCCTCCGAGATAACTTAGTACACAAACAATGGTTCGCCCATAAATATAAAACTGAGCAATGAAGTAGATGTTGAATGATACATGACATGCTAGGATAAAAAATCCAGACAATAATACAATGATTCCCATATACATAATGCACCTGGAAAAAAATGAGCTAGGACTAAAGACAATAATATCTGAGTACATGAGATACAAAGGCCCTTCCCGCA
Organism: Pinus taeda; assembly: GCA_000404065.3. Classification (NCBI taxonomy): domain Eukaryota; kingdom Viridiplantae; phylum Streptophyta; class Pinopsida; order Pinales; family Pinaceae; genus Pinus; species Pinus taeda. The sequence goes on from APFE030328615.1 coordinate 85,685, forward strand.
AAAAATGGGTGGGAGGAAGGGTAGAACAACCAGAGAAGCCATGTTTAATAGGGAGGGCTCTACAAAACTGAATGGATCATCTGAAGGAGAAATGCATACTATGAACACCGGGATCGATAAGGACCAAACCCATCAACTTTGCAGAATTGCATCTAAGGTTGTAGCATAATAGGAATGCATCTGGGCATGGGGGGGATACTTGAAGGGCCACCCCTTCATTGATCCAGGTGGATATTGGTGGCCACCCACTAATTCCACGTGGATCCCCTCTAGTGCTTCTTTCAGTTTCCTTAATTATAGCACAGTTTACTATTTTTAGCAGTTTTTCGGGTCCTAAACTTTCGGAGCCGTTTTGAGGCCCTAAATGACGTTTTTTGGGAAATCTACTGCCAACGATTTTTCTATCTAAAAATTGTTTTTTGTCATAGTCCTCGGAGAGATCTTTCCAACGGGCTATCATGCACGTCAAACAGAGATAAGATGACCAATTCGAGACCCTGGGAAGTTGATGTACCAACTTACCCAAAAACGAGGCCCACAATTTGGCGTTTCATCTTCCAGGGTTAGGTTTTGGAATGTGAAGGGTTTTTCCATTGTTTCTCAACAATAAATAGGCCTTCGAGCCTCATTGTAACACAGTTCAGAGGCATGTAGCCACACATCTCTTCTCAGAGATAAGCTACCATCGCCCTAACTGGTTTATTTCTATTTCCGGTTGTAAGCATATTTCAGTATTTTCCATTAATAAAATGAAGTGTTATTTCTGCTGCATCTCTTTATTTATGGTTATCGCATCTCTGTATTTATGGTTATCTCTGTAATCTATTGCGTTCCTATTTAAATCCGGATCAGTGGTATCAGAGCGGTCTGCTTTTTCTCGTTTTTTTCTTTGCATGTCCCCGACGAGGTCAGGATATAAGGAGTTAGGGCTTGAACTGGTCGAACCTTTGCAAGACCAGCCTCGCAAATCCCGACGGCCTCCCATTGCGGATGAGAAGAAAGACGAGGGGGCAGGAGATCCTATCAAAATCTTGCTCGAAGAAGCACTCGAGCGGCAAAGGAACGCGATGATGGATAGCTTTGCGCAGATCCTTCAGCGGCTACCTAGAGGTGACGCATCGGCTTCCAGCAGCGACTCTGGAAACGCCACGCCCTTTAAGGTACAAGTTAATTTTGAAATCCCCATCTTCGAGGGTAAAATAGACGCAGATGCCGTAGATAAATGGTTAAATCTGCTAGATGGGTATTTCTCTGTTCATGAATTTTCAAGTCGGGAAAAGATTGTTTTCGCTCTTCTCAAAGCAGCCCCCCACGTCAAGGACTGGTGGGAAACCTACTGCGAGTAGAAAGATGAAAGTACAGGCTCACTATTTTCAGCCGCACCCACTTGGAATGACTTTCGGAATGGCATCAAGGAGCAGTACTACCCTGTCAAAAGCTATGAGGACAAATACATCAGATGGACCACGCTGCGGCAGGGACGAGACCAAGATGTGTCTGAGTTCACAAACATTTTTCATACCCTTCACACACAGTTTGGTATCAAAGATTCTGAGCTGCATGTGGTACTCAAATACCGTGGCTGCCTACACAGATACATACAGGAAGAGATGGAGTTCTTGGACATCTCCTCACTCGGCACAGCATACCGATACGCTGTCAAAATCGAGCAAAAGTTGAAATAGAAGAAGGAAGACTTTGGATCTGCAAATCCGAAGCCCAAAGGACAAAGCCAAGGCGGGGTGACCCAAGACAACCCGTCGAAGCCACAAGAAAAGAAAAACACCACAAAGCCGAAGAAGGACAGAGGAAAGTGGTGTGAGTTCCACAAGAGTCCCACTCATAACACAAGTGAGTGTCGGACCAAGCAGTCGCTGGTGGCTGAGTTGAAGGCTTCTGAATCAGATACATGTTCCGACCCTGAGCCAGAACCC
>APFE030328625.1:0-43681 GCA_000404065.3 Pinus taeda
TTATTTTTTGAGAATTTCATTAACTTAAAAATATCGCATCGTTTCTATTAAACTATTGACGGATATCATTATATTATTGCTTACTAAATTATATTATTAAATGACATTTTAAAAGAAAAACCTAATGAAACTCTTTCCCTATAAAATCTTACTATAAAGCTTATCCTTAACTTCTTACTATAAAGCTTATTCTTAACTTGGTTAAGATTTCGTAATCTCTTTTGAGTGTGGTTGAAGATGTCATGTGATGTAAATTTTTTCCTTCTATAGTGGTATAGAGATGAGCTTATTGTACTATGGGTGCTCTTTAATGTGCTAACTCGTTTGCAATTGAGAATTTAGTTGTGTTAAGAGATTTCAAGGTGATCTTGGATTGACCACAAAAGAAACTTTGGTCCACCTCCCCTCATATATTGGATGCATCACATAAAATCTTCGATGAGGACCTTTCATAGAATGATTTTTAATCATATCTACAGAAAATAGAGTCATGTGGTAGATCTCCTATCAAATGACTATTGTTGCTTGCCAAGAATGATCTTATTTTCAGCTTTTAACAGAAGATCCTTTCTAAGCACAAGAAGTTTTAATATATAAAGGATTATATTGACAGCTTACGCTATATGGTACTGCAACACAAGGGGGGGTTTTAAGACAATATTTAAGACAATTTTTGGGTAAGTTTTCTTAACTTTAGACAAAATAAAACTTGTGTATTGTCTTAAATATTGTCTTTAAGTGGGTGTCTCAAATTAAACTGTCTTAAAATATTTTCTTTATAAAGACAATATATAACACACAAATTTTTGTCTCTCCTTGGACAATTTAATTTTTGTCTCTCTAGAGACAATAAAAATTACAGTCAAAGATAATACAACATCACTTTTGTCTCGTTAGAGACAATATAAAATAATGAATTTAGAAGATATCTCACCATTGAAATAAATCAATATTAAAAATATTTAATTAAAAATAAACTACAATATCATAGATTAATTCATATTAGTTCACAGTGAAATCGAACTACCAACCTCCTTCTTATAAAGTAGTCACTCTTCCATTGAGCTAGCATCCTTTAAAGAATTATGTGAGAGTTATGCTAGTCATTGAAATTTAAAACTAGCAATTGCACTGAGAGTGAAATATATGGAAAAGTGAAGCAATGGAGATGTCTGTTTTGCAAAACCATTGGAAGACCATGTATTAACACGATCAATAGCTTTACTTGCCTACAAATTTATAGTAAATACATAACCACTGTTAGTAACTAACAATTAACAGTAACCAACTAATGATTTCATCTTAGTGTTCCATTTTTTCTATATTTCACCTCTCGTTCCCAGTTACAATGATATATAATACAAGCAAGTATGATAGTCTGCATTGTCTGCATATCATTCCTAACCATATTCCTTGCAGTGTAAATTCCTTTTTTTATTAGCAATATTGTATTAATGAGGTAAGTCTTCACTATGTTGAACATTTCCTCCAAAGTTAGGACAGAAATGAAAGGAAAGTGTCCTCACCAAAACACTTAAACTGAATACCCAACCAGGCAGTACGCCTAATGGTATTCCAATGACGTAGTAACAAGCAATGTTGATCCAAGCAACAGAAGCTTGCCATCCTAATGCAATCGCTACTCCTGAAAATCATTTCAAACCAAAAATGCATGTTTAGTTTTAAAAATAAAGACGAAGATAACCCTAAGCAAATTTTGATGACATTGAAGGACCATTGACCATAACGTGATGGGTTAATGGATCATTAACTTATAGGTGGTGATTATTAGTGGATTTATATGGACTTAAATACTCATTAAGTTAATCATTCAAATTTCATGAAGAGAATGAGAATCAAAATGACTAGGTGGTGATTATTAGTGGATTTATAGACTTAAATACTCATTAAGTTACTCATTCAAATTTCATGAAGATATTGAGAATGGAAATGACTTAAAAGATAAATAGTCATAAAAATTTCATCTAGATATTGAGAATGAAAATGACTTAAAAAGATAAATATTGTGCCAGACGATATCTAGGCTCAAACCTCACAAAATGTTGATTACAAATAGTAAAATCTTAAACAAAACATCTCATGTAAGCTGGAAAACATACCCTAATTATTTTTCCATAGAAAAATATTTATCAAATGTTACATTGAAATATATATAATGTCTATTTAAAAAAATTAAATTATGATTAATTTGGTCATTGATGATATTAACAATAAATAATCCATGTCCCATCTATATTGTCATAATAACCTGTAATTAATTAACTTAAGAGAGCATGAATTTTTATTTATTTATTTTTTTTATTTATTTATTTTTATTTTTATTTATTTATTTTTTCAGGCTTGAGATCATGGGATGTTAAAAAGACAAAGTGACACATTCTCTGTTTAAATTGTATAACTATATTAAGTTTTGAAATAGGGAATTTGTAACTTTCACATTTCAATATTTTTTTTATAAGAAGAGAGAACCTGCCATTTTAATGCTCCCAACAAAATGCCTAAGCGATGTATAACATTCCTTAATTATAAAATGATAATGAATTGTTTCAAATGAACGATGAATGATTTTTTTCCTATTTATACAAACTATGTATTGCACCATGCAATAGAGCCCAAACGTATGAGATATGGCTTTTCCCGGAAAGAACAATAGGAACACTCACACTGCTAAAAAACATACACATACCTAAGAGTACATGTTGAACACTATTAAAAAGGATAGTAAATTCCAGCTAAATTTTCAATTTAGAAACCACGTTTATGATAATTGTATTGCTTGTAAACACCTGACTGAAATCCTTGCGCAACACAAGGATGAGAACCCAAAAGACAATTCCTATCGCACTTGAAGTACTTGCTAAAACAATCACTGCAAATTTAGCTACTTTTCCATTTCCAGCCACTAGCTCATTGGCAACCCTTATGCTGCATTAACAAACTAGAAATTTATCAGGGCATAATGCAACACTTTGAAAATTAATCGAGGTATAACAAAATCCTTGAAAATTAGGAATACTAGCATGGTGAACATCAACATACCTTGTTGCTACTAAAAATCCAATTAGTATCGTCATATCCCAATTTTTGACGTTCATGTTGTAAGAAATGGAATAAAAACTCAAATATCTTAAAATATATAAGTTTTATAGTTTTTTTTCTTTATAATATAAAACAAATGAAAACATGTTTTACCAGATTGAAAAGGAATCGACTGCAACTTTTGCATCTGTTAGATGCCCTGTCAAGATATTCAATATTCTATAATACCAATTTTCTAAACTGTTTGATAGGAAAACGAACATCAGCTCCTTCTTATGAACTAAGCTATATAGGACTAAAAATTACATTGACTAAGAATAGTCTGAAGATCGAGATGTGTGCAACTAACCATAGCATCACACCAGATGTGGAAGGTAATTTAATGTAAGGCCACATATCCTAGAATGCTTCTCTGGTTAGTCCAGTCCATGTCTGGGGACAACCTCCATAGATAATATTAAAAACTGGCAAATCAGATGTAGCCACATTGATATGTTCAATGTCATGGCTACTCCGATAAGTCCCATGTGCAATTTAATGGTAAAGAGATAGCTTAGAAAAATATGAAGCACCAATATGGCTCCAGTGATCCATGAAGTGACCATGTTTTCAACTAAGTCTACAAGAATCTCTCAGCTAAAAACATGAAAACATAAGCGAAATATTGAGGAATTAACCAGATGGAAACTGATCTGAATAATCCAACAATATCATCTGCATGCCCTAACAACTTCAAAATGGGGGTAGAAAAAATATAAATTGGTAGGAGGAGGACTGCAAAATCAAAGAGCACAATCCAAGGGCATTGCATATGTTCTCCCAACATGTGGTATTGCTTAGCACCATAGGCTTGGTCGCACAGGGTTGCCAAGGTGCTTACCATGCCTAGCTGCCATGTCAAAATACAGTCACAACTAGATCAACAATATTATATATGAAATCCTTTCATTGGGGCACACAAAATTTCCATTACTTGCCTCTGTAATTACCCAGTCCTTTAAACCTACCATCCATCACTTACAATTAAAAGGAATTAAAATAATAGTTGGCTCAAGCAGTATGCTTTCTCACACTGGTAGAGTCTGGTTCATATTAAGCTATAAAATTTGGTACATATGGATTAGGGTTTGTTATCTATACTCTTGTTATAGTTTTTTGTATATATTTTTGGTGTTATAGATGTAGTTATTAGATTTGATTCCCAGCCAATCCCGGATTACTCTAACTAGTTACCCATTCCATACCAAGATTACTCTAACTAGTTACCCATTTCGTGATTTAAAAAACCTAAAATAACCATTAAGGGACAAAATCATTGTGGAATATTACTAGGAATCCATAATTGAATCTGACGACGACAGTAGAAGCAATGGATATGTCTGTTTTGCAATTAGAAAAAACATCCCTCAATGAAGAGGCTGCAATCATATCTCAGCACTTAGAAAATCTGCAAAAAGAGATCCCCATTTTATAGGGTGTTTCTTAAGGGTTGGGAGTAGAATTACAAGCCAATGAAGAGAGAGGGAGCTCAACAAGCCACCTCAGGGATCAACTTATCTGATAAAAAGATTAATTGAACATGCCACTTAACTAAGGAAAGTACATGACATTGCAACAAGTAATATAGTGTCATAGGAACGTTGGCACCCCCTAGCCACATACAAAAATTTTGTATTCTAATTTATTAGTGAATGGTAAATGGTATATCAACGACCCATCCATTTGGCCAACATGGATCTAGAATGTGGAACTAAATTTGTATATCTCCACAATCCTTGAACAAGTTGAGATCCTGCTTCTTGTCCTCTATTCAGATTTGGTTCAATATCTTATTGCCGAGGTTGTTTGATTATGGTGCCAAGATCACAGTGTAGTATAGGATTACATATGTTTGTGCATACACAATATTACGTGAACAAACCTATTTCCATCATGCAATATATTTACATACGTGCAAGCAATATGCAAGTACTTTTCAATGTCAAAGCAATGACTTCCACATTGAGACAATTAAACGTATATAGTATATACTCACATTTGGATAAGCATATTGCTATAGGAAACACACATACATATTAAAACTTTTACACCGTTGGGAGAGATTTGGATAGGGAATAATGATGGTTGTAGGTTCTAGGGAGGGAGCCTACACTATGAGCAGGGAGCATATTACGTGAACAAACCTATTTCCATCATGCAATATATTTACATACGTGCAAGCAATATGCAAGTACTTTTCAATGTCAAAGCAATGACTTCCACATTGAGACAATTAAACGTATATAGTATATACTCACATTTGGATAAGCATATTGCTATAGGAAACACACATACATATTAAAACTTTTACACCGTTGGGAGAGATTTGGATAGGGAATAATGATGGTTGTAGGTTCTAGGGAGGGAGCCTACACTATGAGCAGGGAGCCTCTTACTAACCTCGTAGCTCCCTTTTCTTGCTACCAACAGTCACAATACTATTAGATCTAAGACTTTTGTGATCCATAATGTAGATAGATGTCTTTCGAATTATTCCAAAAGACATCTATCTATAAGTCACAATACTATTAATAAAGCCCTTGCTATTATGTTAGTAAGGCAGTGAGAGAACAAAAACAAAGGCACCAAAACTACACCCCCAACCATTGCAATAGAATGGCATATACCATTGGCTGGGATTGGTAATCTTTAAGGCAAAGAAGCCTCCAACATGAAAGAAGGAAAATGATAGGTGGGAAACCATTATCATGGAGCTGGAGCCTACCAGATTGTTAGGTGTCACCCTTAATAGGATATTTCTCAAACAAATAATGTTTGTATTAAGAAAATGTTAAAAAGAAAACATACAACATATAATATACTTTCCTTTATAGACAAGCTGGATCCAAAATGGGGATGATCAAATATACACAAAAATGTATAGCTAAACATGCAAATCAGAGTGCAATATCTTTGAGAATTAAGATAAGCATGCATACACACATTCATCAGATAATAGGAAAAACTCAAATAGGAAAGTGGAACAAGTAACTTTCATATTGTAAGTAAAGTACAGTTAAAGCTTAAGAATAGAATTAATTATAATTGTAACAGGCGTTAGGTGATTAATGTATAAAAATATCACAGTATTCAGAAAAAAGAACTTTGTTGCTGCTGAGGAGGATAGAATACCCATAGAGCTAGCTATGAGGAGAACAAATAATTTAATTTTGGGTTTTAGGATACAAAAAAACACAATTATATTTCCTGAAATTGGAGTTGTAATACTAGAAATGAATGAAGATAGAACTCAGAAAAACGAATAATTATACATGAAATAGTTTATATAGTAATTAAATTTAAACTATACAGGAATTAAATTAGTAGAAACTGCTTGTTAACTTAAGTAACTGAGCTTATTTATGCATAACAGTTAGATACCAAATGGGTGGTGTGTACAGGTTAAAGATGAGGGTGAGAGATGATGAAATTGTTTCCATACAAGTTCACATTTTGGATAGCAAGTAATAGTTAGCCATATGGTCTCCCGGAAATCTATAACCCTCGCCCGTAACAAGAAAAACCTTGGAACCACTATTACATGCAAACTACAATAAGAGTTCAATAATCAACAAAATTATCAGCAATGGAAAACAAAATAATGGAGCTATGAGTGATAGAAGTAACACTCATATGGGATAATGAACAACAACTACATTTGTACATAGCCAAACAATATTTTCATAGTTAAATGGTACCCAAATTGGAAAATAGTCGAGAACTCCATTTATATCATATAATTAGTCATGATGCCACCAAACCATAGATGGAAATAATATCTTACAACATTACTATTATCTATTCAATAAAAAGTGTTAAGAGAAAATTGAAAATGGGATATCTTAAGTTGAAAAATGAAAATCATATATCTATCAATTACATCATTCAATTAGGCCAGAGAAATTCCATAAGGAAAGACCCCATCTTTCTTCACACCAATAAAAGCCATGTTCATGCATTAGCAAACTGAAATGAAAAGTACTAGAGTAAAGACATAGTATGTATACATAATAAAACTGAAGAAGCATTACAAGGGCATAACAGTGTAGTCATAATACTGGTAGGATAACGTGGCGAGCCATCCAAAATGTAACATCAAACTTCCACAGGAAAATTAACTAGCCTACAAAGGTACATTTGATCTTAGGCCAATGATGATATAGAAACACAACTATTTTATGAACAGACTGCAAGGAGAGCAACTCTATGTTTAGAGAAATGAAATGAAATCAATCAACAATGAAGGCGTAGGGTTACATAGTTGATATAACCCCCGCATTAGAATATACTAAAGATGGGCCTGCATTAGAGAGACCAAATGTTGAAAATAAAATGAAGGTTAAGCCACCAGACTCAACCTATAAGACCAGGAAGGCATATGAGAAATAACTATGTCATTTGGATGTAGAAAACCAACATTCATAATAATTATTGAATAGATAGAACTCAGTAAACCTTAACAGAGACAACCTCGCTGACCGGTTCCCATAATATCTGAGGATAAACCCGACCAACCCTATGCATCCCTAAAATCCCCAACCATCTAAGGTGTTCCCCCTATCTATGGTTGTCTTATAGTCATCAGGCACGGGAAGAGTTTGTTTTCTTCAACCAGGGGTTCTCTGACCATTCCTAGGAATCGATGGCGCTTTCGATATTGAGAGGGTGCTCCTGCTCACTGCAAAAGCTGAGAAAATGCTCTTTTCATCGTAAGTATTCCTACATTAACCCAGAAAATGTGACAAACCACAAATTTAATAAACAACCTAAATTATCAAACTAGAACAACATTAACAAGGGATCATAAAATGGACCGCAATTACCTGAAGATTTCACTAAGGCAATAAGGTTTACCTTGGTGCGCCACACGTAGGAAGATTAGTAGCAGGGCTAAGATGCCTAAAGCCTCTGTGAAAAACACAAGAAATTGCAGGAGGTTAGCCCTAATTCAAATTAACCCTGATGAAAACAAAATCATGGTAATACAAGAACAAATTCGTGATACCTGTGGAATAATTTCAAGAGATTCCATGGCGACATCTCTGATAGCATGGGAGGCTTGGAGGAACTCGCAGAGGAGATGGTGTATCGAAGGAGCATGAAAAATAAAATGTAAAAATGGTAGGCAAAAGATAAGGTTAGAACAACTAAACAGGAGGAAACCCAATCTAAACTGTCGATGAAAATGAGACAATCTCAGCCATCCATGCATCCCAACAAGGAGAGGCCACCCATGTGGGCAAGTGAGGTTGGCAACAAGGTATTGGTCCATGCGTATTTGGGGGGGAGCACTATCAAGTGGAGGACAACATTCATAAATAAAATATTAAAGGGAAGAGAACATATGCATTACAATAGCTCATAATGACATAGTATTTAAACCATGAAGTAAACCCCCTCTACACTTTCGCCTACAATGTTAATTTAATTAAGAGTAGGGACACCTTTGGAAATCATTAATAGTATTATAACATAAAACATTATTATAAGACTTGTGACATTTCTAGCATAAAGTATTGTTAGGATACAATATATTCCAAGGAGGTCGTGGTGTTTGAATTCATCATTGAAACATGGGGGATACATGAGGTTGATAGCATGCAAACTTGATGATTGGTACCAATAATATATGGAAAGAAAAGGATCAACGAACCTCTAAGGCAACTATTAATAATGTTTATACCAATGAAGATTTTTTTTTTGTTTTTGGAGGCTAGGTATATTACAATAATCTACTCTATTCCCATATCAACATGAATATAATGAAACTCCTTTATCAACATAGCAGCAACAATCAAAGATTCACATATATAATAATTTTGCATCAATGATTCCTCCACGTTATCTAATGATATACAAATATGCCTTATCTCCCAGGCTCTTAGTTCGACTAAGAAAACACTCAACTTTGCAATTGCATCATACGACCTCAACAACCTCGCACTGTCCTCCCTAGCTTGAAGGAACTCTACTACGACTAAGTGGGAGTAGTCAAGGAACGTATATAGTTTCTATTCCATCAAATGATTATGCTCTCCAAACAATACAAACCATTATTATCATCATATATACCATAAATTTTAGGAAAGGCTAACAACACCATATATGACATTCATCGATGAAATCTTAATTTCAAAAATGACAAGTCTACTTAAAATGGTAAGTGAGTTGGCTGGTTCATGTGAAATATCAAATACACAGAGAATCCATGTGGAGGAAATACAGGCAGCACTGCATGTAAAGGCACAACATCTAAATACCAATTGAAGGATCAAAGAGCGCAACGCTTTGATATGCTTGGTTCTCCCATCAAACAACAGTACAAGTAAACACATAGAAGTTCCTTCAATGATTCTCTGCTCATCTGTCTCTGATACCAATTGAAAGAAATAATACAGACCAAAATGTAGATGTGTCAAGTCATCTTCTTTAATAATCCTAATATGCATGTAGTTTTATCCCTATGACATCATTGGTGCACTCCAACATCAAGAAAGACTAAAACATGCATTTTAGTCACCCCTATGCAGATTGAAGAACCTTCTCATCAAAAACCACTGATAATTTTGAGTGTGCCAGCCTACCAAAACATACCATATCAAATCTTGTGTTCAAAAAAACATTCTTTTAGCCATAAGGGCCCAAACCCAAAATTAAGATGTAGTATTGGAGATGACAACTAATACAAAGTGAATAGTAATTTAAGATGCAAGAAATTGTGAAAACAATGATATAACCAATAAATTGAATATAATAAGCCAAACACTACGAACACAACATTTGTCAACAAATAAATTTTGCACCACCTCATTGTCCACTCTAGGAAAGGTATTTCTTGAAGATATATAAGCTTCATTTACATCAAAATATGCCTACCAAATCATGAATACATTTAAATAGACTTATAAATTTTAATCAAATGATCTAGAATATAAAAATTCAGTATGAAAACAATGATCAAATGGGAAAAGGGTTATATTTTAAATGTGTGTAACAACCAACTCCCAAGTTCAAAAACCTGGAATTGTAATATGATGAATAGAAATGTATTACAATTTCTTTGCTCAACTGAGCGCAACCTGCAAGTGAATAACCTGTCTCTCTCCTCACTGAGAAGCTCTAACCTAGACTTAGTTAATATCTACCTCTACTTGAGCACAGATTTCCTTGCACAATTCCTTGAGAAATTAGGCCCCTATTATTTAGGATTTTTTACAAAATGGATTGTGTAATTCTCAAGGTTGATCATCTAACTGCATGCAATACCTGTGCACTCAAGACTAGTCTAAAATTGATGTTACACTGCCTTGAAATCTCCACCACAACTTGGGAACTCGAATTCTCCATGCACTAGCTATTTTGGGTTGATTGATCAGTTAATTGGATGATCACTGAGTTTGATTGAAGTCCCACTGCACAATTAGCCTTCCACTAGTTCCTCAAGTAGTTGGAACTAGTTTAACTGAAAACAACTTGAGATAATTGTCTTTAATTGCTAAAAATTGGAAATCATACATACTTAACTGATATCTAACCCCTCCAACTCAAATTTACTGAGTAAATTGGGTGACACAAGTCATGTCACACAATTTAACTACATCCAAGCTGTCTGTTATTGTGGAAATTAAATTTTTCTCAATTTATTAAGGAAAAATCAAATTGAGAATTTCTTGCTACATTTTTCAAGACTCCATCTCTGCAAGAAAGCAGTTATAAACCACCTTATCTTGCACCTCTGGAACTTGAACTTTCCTGCTAACAAAGCTTTTGTCAAAATGTTAGCATCTTACTCCTCTGTTAGAATGGAGAGTAGCAACATCATCTACCTCTAGACACAGTCTCATAAATGGTGATACTAGATATCTATATGCTAGGATTGATCGTGAAATACAGGATTCTCAGAGAGATTAATGCAACTCTGATTATCACAATTAGATCCATCATTTGACCAAATAGTCTAACAAGTATCTTTCTCATTCATATTTCCTCACGTGTTTCTTGAATTGCAACCATGTATTATGCTTATGTCTAGTTCAGCACCACAGAGCCTTGATTCATATTGTACCAAGAAACAACTATGGACCCAACACTAAAAATTCCACTTTATGTACTCTTTCGGTCTAAGGTCTTTGTACCCAATCCTCATCTGTGAAGCCGCACAACTTCACTCTGTCTGCTCATTTGTACCATAGTCCAAACTAGGTAGTTCCTCTAAGGTACCGTAAAACATGCGTAGTTTCCTTCCAAAATAGTTTGGTTGACCTAACCATAGCTTGGCTTAGCTAGTTGACTGCATAACACATATCTGGTCATGTATTCACAAGATACATGAGTGGACCTGCTAGCTGCCGATAAATGGTAGCATCCACTTCTTCACCTGAAGTGACATCCTCCTTCCTCTAGTTGTTCATTAGAGGTGTCTCCATTGGTTTACAACTCTCCATGTAGAATCTCTACAATATCTCATTTGTATACTTTCCTTGAGAGACAAAAAATTCACCATCACCTTGTCATACTTCCAACCTGAGAAAGTAGTGCATGAGACACATGTCATTCATTACAAATTCCTTTGCAAGCTCCTCCTTGAAAGATATGATCAACTTCTCATCACTAGTTAAAATAAAATTATCAACATATAAGACAATAACAAGAAATTTACCTTCTATCTAGATGTGATGAGGTTTACATTTGCTTCACTTATGGTGAAACCCAAACTAGTGAGATAACTATCGATATTGGTGTGACAAGCACCAGGTGCTTGTTTGAGATCGTACAATGCTCACTTGAGTCTGCACACATGAGACTCTTGATCAAATTTCTCAAAACATTTTTGTTACTCTATGTACACCTCCTCCTTCATAACCCCATTGAGAAATGTTTTCTTTACACCCGTGTGGTGGATATTCCACCCCATTTCCGTAGGCATACCAAGAATTGATCTAATGGCTGAGTACCTTGCTACAAGAGAAAAGGTCTCCTCACAGTCAATTCACTCAACTTGATGGTACCCTTTGGCCACAAATCTGGCCTTATACTTCTCTATGCTTCCATTTGTTGCCTACTTCATCTTAAAGATCCATCTCAAACCCACTATTGATTTATATGTTGGTCTTAGGACCCTTTCCCAAACACTTTTCGTTGCAATGGATTTGTATTTATCCAACATTGCATAAACCCATATAGGTTTCTCTATTTCTTCCTCAAAATAGGATGGCTCAAACTCTATAAGCCTAGTAATAAGAGCCATGTAGTCAGTGTACCTCTTAGGTGACCTACTTTTCTTATGTAAATTTGAAGGATATCCCACATTCTCCCTCGCATCATGCACAATTCTATCAACTTCCTTAGTTCTTTTTCTTCCTTCTCTGGAGGTTTTTCTTTAGTGAATGTCTCCACTCTCTACTCCACAATTTGTGGTTTCTCTACAAATTCTTGAGGTTCCTCTTTTGGAGCTAAAATCTCATATTTTGGTGGGATATAAAGCTCCCTCTAAAGTGAGCACCACATAGCTTTCTCCTCATCTAAATTTACATCCCTTCGCACAAATATCATTATGAGTGATGGCAATTACAAATGTTAGTTGCAGGGAGTTTCTGTGTAACCCACAAATACCCCCAATTCCGTAGTCGACTAAATCTTATTCCTTGATTATTTGGAGACATGGAAGTAAACAAAGGCTCCAAAATTTTTGAAGTGCAACACATCCATATTTCTTCCCGAGAAAGCCTCCTCTAGTGTAATGATTCCAAGAATTCGATGAGGACTTTGGTTCTGCAAACAGGCTATTATATTACATGCATCAACCCACAAATGCATAGCTAGGCCTTGGTCGTGTGACATCACCCTCATTGCTCCCAAAATGCCACAGTTCTTTATCTTAACCACCCCATTATGATGCGGGTTGTGGGGTGTTATCAACTCTCATTGAATGCCTTATTTTGCACATAAATTTTTAAATTCATTCAACACATGCTCACCTCCATTAATCCTCCTAAGAGCCTTCACCTTCTTGTTGGTTTATTTCTCAACGAGTGCCTTGAATTCTATGAACTTGGAGAATGTCTCATCTTTCTTCCACATGAACAGATCCAACACTTATGTGAGAAGTCATCAATAAAAAGGACAAAATATTTGTGTCTTGATAGTGGAGGCTATCGAGAAAGGTCCACAAACATCAAAGTGAATCCTTTCTTAGACTGCATACGCTTTGTTGTCCCGATCATGGAATGCGGATTTTATGTACTTCCCCAATGTACGTCCTTTGCATACATCATGTTTGTCAAGTGCTCCTTTAGGGAGGATAGTGGATACTTGTTGTATAATATTCAAGGTGCCATGATGAATATGGCCAAGTCTTATGTGCTAAAGTTCACCTACATCGCGACAATGCATTTTCTCTTCCTTAGTGTTTAATGCAACACAATCTTCCACATCTAAATTTTATAGATTCTTCACACAAACCTCAATCTTCTTCCCCTGTCCTGTGACTATGTATCTCACGAATGATTTTCATTTTTTGAATATCACCTCATAACCAGAGTCTTCCAAAACTGCAACAAAGATGAAATTTTTCTGTAGGCCTAGAACAAACATGACATCCTTGAGCCTGAGAGGGGAGCCTGACTCCCTCTGAAAGGTGATTGTACCAATACTAGTCATGTTTTATTTTCCATCATCCCCTAGCTCGATGTGCATCTAGAGATCTTTCTCCTCTAGGTCACTGAAAAATCTCTACACCTTGTCATGTGGAACAATGCACCTAAGTCCAAGTATCACACACTCCCCATCACTATGTTGGACATGCATGTGATAAGGGTAAAGTCAAGGTCAAACTATAAAGCCAAGGCTTCACTCGCTGCTCCTCCTAAGGTATTCTTGCTTGCCTTTTTATGTGGGCACTTCATGGCATAGTGCCCATATTCATGATAATGGAAGCATTTAATTTTTGACAAGTCTTTCTTCTTTCCCCCTTGGTTGGATTCTGCTTTGGTTTGAGATCTCTTCCCTTTTCCCTTCTTTCCCTTTCCAACTAATGCAAAGTTTTCTTCATCCTTGCCCTTGGATGAGGTCCAATCTCTCGTATTTTGCCTTATTTCCTCCTGTACCAAATCACACCATAAGTGTTCCCAATTCAGTAGTTTCTCCCTCCCATTCACTTAATCTTCATAGCTATGCCAACTCTTGGGAAGGCCTAGAACAACTATGCTTACCAAGTCATCCTTTGAAACAGTAACACCATCTCCTTCAAGTTTATCATGAACTTGTGTGAACCTCCTTAGATATTGTAGGATAAAGTGATTCTTCTACATCTTGATGTTTCAAATTTTATCCTTGAGCATCAAATTCTTTTGGTCACTACTAGTCTAGAACAGATTTGTCAATTCCTACCACATTACATAAGGATTTTCTTTACCATGGATATTGTTGACAATGTGGTCCTGTACTCCCTCCAATATTATTCTCCACACCTTGGCTACAACTTTCTTCCACTGAGCAAGGTTTTGGGCATTAGATTCTGTTGGTTTTGTAACATCTCTCTTGATGTATTCTAGCAATTCATTGTCATCGAATACCTCCTCCATGCGATCCTTGCAATCAATGAAATTAGAGTTCCCTTCCAAGGCATACTCTAGCCTCATCCCATTGAGGGTCATATTCTCAGTTCTTAGGAGATATTGCTACATTGAATTGCAAATTTGAACCTCGTGAGGAATAAATTCGAAATTCCTGCTCTAATGTGAATCCTGCTATGATATGATGTAGAACTGATGGTGTAGATTTGCAACTTCTCATGAAGCCTTTTCAAATTCATAAGACACAAACCTACTCTGCTCTATGGAAGTTAATTCACAATTTTCAACAAAAAATTCAGACATACAATAAGAAATAAAACATATGCACACAACATTTTTCCTAGGGAAAGCAATCTGCTAAAAACTCCAATGCCTTCGTGCATCAATCTAATGAATATAAATGTATTAGAATTGTTTTAGTCAACTATGCACAACATGTAAGTGGATAACCTATTTCTTTTCTCACGAAGAAGCCCAAACCCAAACTTCGTCAATTTCTACCTCTACTTGAGCCCCTATTTCCTTATGCAATTCCTTGAAAAATTAAGCCCCATTATTTAGGATTTTTTCCAAAATGGATTGCAAAATTCCTAAGGTTGATCATGTGACTGCATGCAACACCTATACGCTCAAGACTAGCCTACAACTAATGTTACACTGCCTTGGAATCTCCACCATAGCCAAGGAACTTGAATTCTTTGCATGCACTAGCTATTTTGGGCTAATTGATCAGATAACTAGATGATCACTACATTTGACTAAAGTCCCACTACACAACTAGCCTTCCACTAGTTCCTCCAACAATTAGAACTAGTTTAACTAAAAACAACTTGGATAATTCACTTTGATTGCTAGAAATTAGCAATCACACGTGCTTAACTAAACTCTAACTCCTCCAACTCGAATTTATTGAGTAAAATGGGTGACACAAGCCATGTCATACAAGTTAATTGCATCCAAATTGTCTGATCATGTGGAAATTCAATTTTTCTCAATTTAATCAAGGCAAATCAAATTGAGAATTTCTTGCTGCATTTTTCAACAATCCTTCAGGTGAATCTAATCCATGTTGTCAATCCAGCGCAACAATGTGCTAATAACAACAACCAACGAACATAAGTAGCATTCAAAATAAAAATAAAAACCGTCAAAAAACACATATTAAATCACAATTGATGGAGACCGTGAAAAGTACTCCAACTATGTTACCACCTATCCATGTTCATCTAAAGTGCCTCCATTGTTCATGTCACGATGCACACCTCTGTTGTCAGCCTCCAACACCCTAAATCCCATTAGTTGTTGTCACTCCCATCAATAGCGTAAATACGAACCCCTAATATTTTTACTAGCACCTCATATTGAAAATTTTAAGACAACGGATTTATGTCTTAAATTTCCCCTATGTGTAGTAGTGTCGAATGCAACGACATATAGGTTGTCTCTAATCGTATCAACAAAGATCAAAGGGACAAAAGAGTAATTAATGTCTAGGAAATCTTGCCAGGGAAAGTTTTCACGTTCTTGAGAGTCGGCTACCCCCACAAAATGAAGAGCCCAACAAGTCATTGCCTTTATATAAGATAACGTGAATGGAAAGTCAAATATCAGTGTTGGTATAGGCGCAATATAGTAGTGGCTAGCAAGCTAGCGGACTTAGGGTCCACTCTCAGAGTCAATTTTGCAATTGTTAGATAATAATTTTGTAGTCTTAGATAATATTTTCTTAAATTGATGTGTTTTTGTCTTAATTGTTAATTGTCTTAGTCTTAAATGGCCATTGTCTTAAATATAAAGTTGTCTTAAAATATTTTTGTCTCAATCTGCTTTACCCTTAAAATAATTGTCTTAAACTATTTTTGCCTTAAATATAAAGTTTTCGTCTTAAAATATTTTTGTATCGAACTGTTTTTGTCTTAATTCAATTGATATTAAATTTTAATATAAAATAATGAAAATAAAAAACGACTTTTTAAAACAAGATTTCTGGCCTTAAAAATATCTGAAAAGTACTCTTGGTATAGTAGTGTGGTTAGGTCTTTGGTAGTTTCCTGATGTGATTTGGTGTTATTGTTTGAAACAATACTGTCATAATTTTTGTCACGAAGAACTATGAGAATACAGATTTATCTTTTAGTGGTGAGAAGACGTTTCAACATTTTAAAACAGCGTGTAGCTTTGTAGGGATCCATCGTATAGGTTTTTGAAGAGCGCATGTGTGGTACTACCTGAGAAAAGAAGTCAAGAATATGTATCTACTTTTTCCTCATGAAAGTATGTAGGTTTTTTCCTTATTTCAAAAAGACGTGATTTACGAAGTGGCACAAAATCATTCGAACCCCATGTTTATACAAAATCATTCGAACCCCGTTATAATCCGTTGTAATTACTGCAGGTCACATCCAGCCATCCTTGTTGCAGAGACGTTAGGCAGCACGTCAAGATTGTAGGGTTTAAGTCGGGGTCACAAGCTCAAATACGTAGACCAAATATTTGGCAACAGTAAAGAACATGTGCAAACCGAATATGCCATATACCTAGAACAAATATTTGGCCACAGTACAGACCATGTGCAAACCGAATATGCCGTATGATGTTGGGTCTACGAATCATTGTGGTTGTGAACTTTCCAGTGTTAAGTGTTTCCTATTGGAAGTGTCGGCAGTGAGGAACTGGCCTACAGATCCTCATGATAAAATGATTTGGCGCTACAAGTCCCCAAAATCCTATTGCAGAAACCATAGGTTTTCGTTAAAGTTTGTTCTTCTCAGAAGTATCGTATCTGTAAAAGAAATATTAAGGATTGCGTGGGTGTACACTCAGATGACGATCCTTCATGTAGATGTATAAGCCTTAGTCTAACTAGAATTCACTTTTTTTTTTTTTTTTTTTTTTAAGAAAATCATGAAAATTTAGGTAAGAATTTTAAAAGGATTTCTGTAAACTTTGGTTGCAGTTTTTAAAAAGCAAAATTTTGAATGTTACAAAAATGAGAGTGCCAAATCTATTTCTACCATAAAAATATAATTTAAAACAATACTAATACAAAATAGTTAAAAAAAAAAATACCTAAATTTTTATGACTTTTAACACTTTTAACCTTACTCTACCTTAATAGACACTTTTTTTATATAATACTTGTCCTCTATCTTAATAGACACTTTCTATGTATAATACTTTCATTCAGGCCTCTTGCTTTTATGCTAACCATTGTTTTGGATTTGAATTTCTCTTAACCATTAAAATTACTTTACATCTTTTCAGAATCTTAAGCCCAAAAAAATACATTTTAATAATGTATATTGTTTTATTATTTTATACTTTTAATTAAAGAAATTTGTAAGATTTCCATTTATGTAATATTTAAAATTCCATTAAATTCTAAATTTTTATTTTTATTTATAAAGTTAATGCAAACATAATTAAGATTAAAACATTTTGCTTAATATGAGTATTGAAATATATTTTTTATGGTCTTGTCCACATTTAATATTATTATTATTATTATTATTGCTAAAGCAAGAGACGTACCTTCTATTTCATTTAAGCATGTAATTTACAATATATACAAATGTCCACCCAACTCTGTGGACTAAGGCAAAACAGAAAGTTGCCCTACTAAAAAAAGACACACCCACCTTGGAAATGTACCACCTTAACTCTTAAGTTACATACAAAAAATAAGTGATGGGAAAAGTTGGGCATGTGAGCCTTCCCCACAAAATCCCGTGAAAACGATCCTTTAACCTGCCTCCTTGATCGCCGTCGTCCAAAAATCTTCTCTTAATCTGACGATAGATTTGCATATCGCTCCTAGAAGAAACATGATGTTTAACCTCCTGCTCCACGAAGCCGCACGATAAATCCTGATCGTTGATCGGTTTTGTGAGAATGGACGACTGAGCTGAATATTGCACGCCCAGATGCTATCGACCTTTAATGCGCGATGAGGGTGGTTTTCGGTCCCCACCCTCCTCCATGTGTCAGGCTCCGCATGGTATTGCAACCCATTCTCCAAAACCACTTTTAGTTTGAAAGCAGTGCGATTGCCTAAAAACCACTCGGCTAGTGGTATGATCACCTGACTATGGAAAGTTGGATGATGATGCCTCTTTCTCCGCTGCCGACAGTTATTTCCCAAAGCTTTTCTTTGGATTGAGGAAAACTTTCGCCAAACACCGGGGATTATAAAAGAAGAGATCATCCTATCTGTGATTACCAACCAGGGTCAGCCTTCTATCTATTTGACCCAAATGAGAGAAACCAACCGAAAAATGATCATCGAGACCAATCCTTTTTAGGTTTGTTCCAAAACACTTCTTTGTTCTTTTCCGCTAGGTTATGACTGCGAGTTTTTAAAAGGCTTTGAGGTATTGCTTGCCACCCTATCGGAGCTCTACTTTCCTTGCAGCTAACACCTTAGTTGGCGAAGAAATCTGCCAGTTTGTTAGCCTGTTTGCGCACATGATTGAACCTGACTGAGTTAAGCCCTTGAAGGTGACCCTGAATTCTATGGAAAACCCAGATTAATTTCGAGTGCTAAGAGACTTTCTCCGGATCTAATCCGCAATTAATTCCTTTTACCGAGTTAATAACTAACTCAGAGTCGGCCTCAATGATTACATTGTGACAGTTCTCCTGCTTCAAAAACTCTAGGCCTTGCTCCATCGCCATTAATTCTGTCATGTTATTGGTGGCTCTTCCTAAATGACAGTGGAATAGGGAGAGGATGTTACCTACTTCATCCCTCAAAACCCCCCCATAGCCAGCTGTACTAGGGTTACCTTTTGAGGCCCCATCAACATTGTATTTCAAAAAGCCTTTTGGAGGAGGCTGCTAATATTCTTTTTCAAAATCCTTTTTGTTTACTATTTTGTTCTGGTCTGGTAGGATGATCCCCTGCATGCCTAACAGCTTGAGAGTTCGAAGGTCTGCGCCTAAGGGAGGAATTTTGGGAAGATTCCTAATTAATGAGCTGACCGTTTCCTTGATCTATTTTAAGATTAGATCAAACAAGCTAAGAGCGCGATTCTTTTCATTTTTGAAGATTCTCTTTTTCCTTTCTTTCCATATATTCCAAATAATAAAACTTGGCATGAGAGCCCAAGCTAGGTTGAGAACTTAATTATCCAAAAAGTGTCTCCTCCATCTGTTTAGGGTGTTTGTAATACTCTCTTTGTCCCTGTCAGATTGTTGAAAAATGTTGGCAAAAGCATCCCAAAGCCTAGAATTGTAATTACAACTATTGAGAAGATGTTCCAACGTTTCCTCTTGTGCTTCACAGAGCTTGCAGATGGAAGGTCCTAACATGCCTCTCTTTCTAATGTTATCCCAAGTCAAGATTTTCCTGTGATGAACCAACCACATGAAGAGTTTGATCTTCATCTAACCTTGATGTCTCTAAAGGTTCAGCAAGGTTCAGTTTGGAGCCTGGGAAACTAGCTCAAGGAGAATACTTTTCGCTTCCTTGATATTGAAGATGCCTTCGTTGTTGTTTCCCCATCTGAGTTGGTCCTGCCCTTCCGAAACCAAGATCACCCTTTGATCCAACATTTTTCCAAGAGCCTCTGCCTTTGTTTTCAGTATTCTATCATTCCTGCAATCTATATTCTTCCATACCCTCCATTTTCCATTATTGTGGGTATTATCCCAAAAATCTTTCACTCGTTTTAAACCTTGGGTGTCAGTTTCATGCTTCAGGTATAAAAAATCTTCTTCTAAGAATCTTGGTTCTTGTTGCTATTTGTCCTCCCAGAAAAAAGCCAAGTCTCCTTCTCTAATTTCCCAAAAGCTATTTCTTTGGACTAAACCTCTGTTCTCCCAGGCTTTATTCTAGATGGCAGAGCCCTTTATGCTTCCAGACATCCTTATGAGGTCAATGTGATGCCAAGAGCTAGCATATTTTTCTTTCCATATGCTTGCCCATTGCACCTTGGGATTTTTAACCCAATGCCACCAGATTTTGGCCCCAAGAACCTTACTTAGGATCTCCTGGTCATCTAAGCCTAGGCCCCCATGATTCTTGGGTTTACAATTCTTTTCCCAAGAGACCAAGGCCATTCTTTTCCTAGTTTCTTCCCTTCCCTAGAGAAAGTATCTTTTGATGTTTCTGAATTGCTGCAAGACTCCTATGGGAGCAGGTAGTGTTGAAAGCATGAAAATTAGAATTGATTGTAGCACAGCCTTTGTCAGCACTAGTCTACCAGCGAGATTTAAAGATCTGCTCATCCATTTTCTAACTTTTTCTTGCATTTTGGTGATCAAGGGTTCCCAAATGCTCTTGTGCAAGGGTTTCGCAATTAGAGGAACTCCTAAGTACTTTGAAGGGAGGGAATCCCTCTGAAAGCCTAAAATTCTGGAGATATTTCTTTGAATAGCAATATTGGTATTAAAGAAAAATATTTTGGATTTGGAGAGGTTGACTTCCATACCTGAGGCCATGGCAAAGTCATTCAGTATTTGTTTGAACACTCGAGCCTCTTTGACAGTGGGGATACCTTGTAACATGGTGTCATCTACAAATTGTTGATGTGCTAAAGCTTAACCATTCTCCTTCAGAGTGAGACCTTGAATTTTACCCATAACTCTGGCATGCTTGATAGACTGGCCAAGACCTTCCATCATGAGAATGAAGAGAAATGGAGAAAGTGGATCCCCCTGCCTCAGCCCTTTGGAAGGAAAACAAATCTTAGAAGGAGAGCCATTAACCAATATTGAAAAGCTGGAAGAGGTGATTAAGGCCATGACCCACCCAACCAGATGTGATCAAAACCAAAAGCCTTTAGCATATTCCTGATATAGGTCCAGTTCACTTTGTCATAAGCTTTTGCTATGTCTAGTTGCAGGTTCATACCAAATTTCCTTGTGCTGGTTAATGAGTGAACCACTTCATGCACTTGAATAATGTTATCCAAAATTTGTCTGCCTTCAACATAACCTGATTGCTCCCCCGAAATCAGAGAAGGAAGCAAAGGTTTGAGTCTGTTGGCCACTACCTTGGATATAATTTTATAGACCACATTGCAAAGTGTTATGGGTCTATACCTATCTAGTGTTTGAGCATTTTCCTGTTTAGGGATCAAGGAGATGAATGAGGTGTTGAGCACTCGCAAGATGGTTCTGTTCATCCTGGAGTCTTCCACAACATTCAAAATATCCTCTTTTACAATATTCCACCAAGCTTTAAAGAAATCTACATTGAAGCCATCCGGGCTTGGTGCTTTGCCATTCTGCATTTCTTTGAGAACCTCACCAACCTTTTCTTCCGTCACTAGTCTGTTGAGATTGAAATTGTCCTCTCTAGTCACCATCTAAGGTATATGTTTAGTTATGTCCTTGATGTAATGTTCTCTTTCTGGATTATTTTCTTGGGCTATTTCACAGAAGTGTTGAACCAACACGGCCTCTATCTCTTCATGGGATTGAATAAGCTGCTTGTCCTCCTTTTTTATTGAAGATATTCTGTTGTGTGCTCTATTCGCCATGATAGATCTATGAAAAAATCTAGTGTTACGCTCCCTTTCTTTTAGCCATTGGACTCTCAATTTTTGTCTCCAAAAAATTTCCTCTCGTTTACACCAGTTCTCTCAATCTTGATGATATTTCTCCACTAGATCCTTCTTGTCTTTATCAAAACCTTCCGAGATCATAGCTTGGTTGAGTGCCTACATTTTAATTTCCACTAATTTCTTTTCTGCAAAAATATTGCCAGAATTCTTCTTATTCCAATTTTTGAGCCTTGTTTTTACGTTCTTTAATCTTTTATGAAGCATGAACATTCTAGTTCCTTGAATCTATAGATCTTCTGCCCACCATTTTCCAATATTACTAATGCAATCTGGGTGTGAAAGCCAAACATTCTCAAATCTGAAAGGTCTATTTTGGGGGGTACCTATACCCTGGATCTCCATTTGAATTGGCCAGTGATATGAGCCTCCCACTGGAAGAACACTAGTTGTTATTTCCTTATCTAAAAGCATGATATCCTCAGAGATAATGAATTTATCCAACCTGGATTCTACTTGAGACTCTCCTCCTCTCTTGTTGTTCCAAGTGAAGAGGCCATTACTTTTTTCAACATCTACTAGTTTCATGTTATCTAAAAAGATCTGAAAAGCTAAGGAATCTTTACTAAGTTCTCTAGTTCCACCTTTTTTTTCAAAAAGTGATTTTATCATATTAAAATCCCCTCCCATAATCTAGGGTATTCTGGCATGTCTTTCCCTGAGATATGCTAGGGATTCTATAAACTTGAGTTTGTCTTCTATTATTTGAGGGCCATACACATTCATGACTAGATAGGTACTCCTATCTCCAACAGGCTGAATTACTACTGATAAATAATTCCTTGCAGCTTCAGCATCAATTAACTCAATTCTTTGGGGGTTCCAAAGCGTGAGAATACCTCCTGTTGTATTCTCTGCTTTAACTTCTAGATATTCATATTTATTGAACCACTTTCTATGAAGTTGTCTTAACTTTTGAATGGAACATTTTGTTTCCTAGATAAAAATTATATCCAGAGCAGCTTGTTTCGATCTATTGTTTAGCAATCTTTGCTTTCTTTTACTTCCTAAACCTCTAATATTCCAAGAAATGAACTTCATCATTAAATAGTTGTGAAGGAGTAGCTGGTAAGATCTTTCATATTACCTGAATCTATCATGAGCTTTCCACATTCCATTAATAGCTCATTCTACTTTTTTCTGCCTCTCTTTTTTCCTGAGTTTCTAGGTGCTAATCCCATAGTGGATTTTATCGTTTTCACTCCACTACTCAGCTATTCCTGTTTTTTTCTCTCTCCGAACCCTTTTCCTGAGTTTTCCATAAATACAACTATTGTATTCTATTGAGCTCTTCCTGGGGTAACGATTCAACCCCAATAGATGTTCCCTGAATTAAGAACCCTTCCAGATTTAGATTTTCTCTTTCTAGAATCTCTTACAGTTCAGTCTCCTCCAGATCCATTTCACTCTGGGCCAATTCTTGATCCATCTCTGGTTCTATGTCACTCATCATTATTCCTTTCTGCTTGTCATTTTCCTGTGTTTGTTCACGGTTTCCTTCCTTCTCCTTCTCACCTGTACTCCCTTCCTTTGCTTGATTTTCTGTTGTTCTTTCTTCATCCTCTACTAGAACTAGGAACTAGTTCTGCTTACCTTGATGTCCATCCTTTTGTTGCAGCTTTTGCCCTCTTTTTCTGCCTTTTCCTTTATGGACCAACTTGTGAAAGTTGTTCGGGTCTTTCATTACATTAGTTTTGCTATTATTCTTCATTTTGCCAAGAGGGCAATCTCTGAGAAGATGTCCATGTTCATGACATTTATGACATCTGAATGGAATATGCTCATAGTCCACCATTTGAATCCATTCTTCATCAAAAACTTCCAATATCACCTCATCTGGAAGAGCTCCTGATAGATCCATCTCCACACATATCCTGTCAAAGGAAGTATATTTTCCTCTTCTAATAGCTTCTGAAGCTTTGATAAGCCTACCTAACTTATTACCTATGGCAGCAAACGATTCAGGTTGCCAATAATCAAGAGGTAGGGAATAGAGTCTTACCCAGACTAAGACCGATGTGAAATTTTCATGCTCGAGGACAAATTTCATCTTCCATGGACTCATATAGAGACCTATTGCTGTGTAGAAGTAGGGCCCTCCTTCAAACACTCTGTCTTTATCCTCGATATTTGTGAACACCACTGTAAAGAAACCCTTTGACCCAAGGTGTAGATCAAGGCTCCCTTTGGGTTTTTAGTGGTATTTGATCCATGTTTGTAAAGCGTTTTCTGTGGGCAA
Source organism: Pinus taeda (assembly GCA_000404065.3). Classification (NCBI taxonomy): domain Eukaryota; kingdom Viridiplantae; phylum Streptophyta; class Pinopsida; order Pinales; family Pinaceae; genus Pinus; species Pinus taeda. The sequence goes on from APFE030328625.1 coordinate 24,477, forward strand.
GAGTCCCATGAATTTGAAAATGATTGTGTAGGTTTTCATGTGCTCCTTGTGCGCTTGCAGTGCAGGATCATTTAAAATTACTCTGGGTGTTATTTCATCTTTGGGTTTACAAGGCCCCTTTTGTTTTTTCTCTTTTGTTTCCTATTTTTTGTCCTCTTCCTCCTTGTCTTTAGTGCTGTTGTTCTCCCTTATTTTGACCTCCACCTCTCCCTTTTCCCTGTTACTCCTTTCTTCTTCCACATTTTTTCTAACTTTTTATGGGGGCTTCTTTCCCTTGTTGGCCACGGCCTCCTTATAGGAGGGAGAAGAGCTCCCTCCTCTTCCTCCGTCCATGGATGAAGAATTTCGCAGCCCAGCGAAACCCTGGTAGCTCGTTTTTCTTCAGCGTGCTTTCTTCTCTGCTCGATTTCGCCAACCTCCTTCATCGATTAATATTTTTACTTCTTATTATTATTATTACTAAGTTAGGTACGTTGCATTATATTTGAAGTGAGGTATTTTGCATTATATACATAAATCAAAAAGTTTTTGAATTAGTCTATTTGAAGGTAAACCAAACTAGTAACATAAGTTAAGAGTCTTGAGGTTGCTAAGACCACATCTAATTAGAAGATGCTATAAATAGAAATATATAAAAATAGGTTGGTTGTGTCACGCCTTGACATGCATCAACATGATAAAACAAAAAAGAATAAAAAGACTGCTAGTATTGCAAGAAAAAAAATGAGTGAGTCATAACAACTATCAGACAGAATGTCCACACATTGCTTTGGATGGTCACTACCCTCATCCGAGGAGAAGGAGATGTTGGATGCTTTCTTGTCTAGAATAATTAGCTTGAGGTCTATTATCTTGTTGAATCCTCTTGTACCTCCCTATGCAACCTACAATATTCAAAATTTCACATGCTCTCTTGGCTAGAATAATTAGCTTGAAGTCTATTTTCTTGTTGAATCCTCTTGTGCCTCCCTTTGCAGCCTACAATATTCAAAATTCCACAATCTTGATCTCTCCGTAAGATATGATCCCCTTACCATTTGAAAATCCCATTGGGCACTTAGATTATGTAGACTAAGCAACTTGAACTTACAATTCTAATGAATATTTGTTAGATCTTAGACAAAATTGACCCAAAAATATACGTAAAAAGAGGTCAAAATATATAATAGTAAGACTACTTAAATTTTTTAACAATAAGAAAAAAATAAAAAAATTTAAACCATAAATAATATATACTTACTTGAGATTGAAACATTTTATTTAATATGAGAATTGAAATATTGATGGACTAAGCATACACATTAATTATTTTTTTTGTTATTAATATATTTTTAAGTTTAGCTTAATATTACTTGACTCTTTGTATTGAAATATTTTATGTATACCATGTATTCAATTATTGTTATTATTATTATATTATTATTGTAAATGTTGACGTATTAATTTTATATTAAGAATTGAATAAATTAACACATCTCCATATTATTATTTTTTACTACAAAGTAATTGAATTTTTTTTACTTTTAATTACTTCTTTTATTTTGCCATTAAAATATTTTATTATAATTAACATGTTTTTTATTGGTAGATATATAAAAAATTGATATCGAATTAATTTAGTTAACATCATCTTCATTACACTAAAAACCGAAAATATATTCCATATTATTTTATTACTTTCTCTTTTCTAAAGTTAATATATAAGTAAGGTATTGTATATAGATATTGAAATATTTCATTTATGGTAGAGAGTGAGTGAAATATTTTTAACACATTTCCTTCATACTATGTTGTCATATCAATACCTAATTGAGAATGAAATAGCATTTCCACATCAAGTGGGTTATAATATTTTTTTATTATAGGCACCATTGTTTTTTATTTACAAAATATTTTATTTTTTATTTTAGAAAGGACATGTGTCAACATGACATTGTGCACAAAAAAAAATACACCTCTCTTATACTATGTGGAATGTACCTCTTAACACAAAAATGTACACTTCTTCAAGTTTAAATCATCTTCAATGTCTTTACAACTAGCATTAAATTTAGAAGTTCTCTTCTTTTATATTCTTAAAAACTAAAAGGTCATAAGGTATACTATCATGAACATAGAAATATATGGCCTCAACACTTCTTGAAACAATATCATGGATGTTCTGGTTACATTAGTGATTTCAACAGCATAGTCAACCATTTTTATAGCTCTTACCTATCAAAGTTGGTATATTGGGATTGTTATTGTGTTCATCATGTATTAGTTTTAGTTGACATAGCAAAAGTTGCATGAGTTTCTGGAATATGGGAATGTCAGGAATTTGGTTACGGTTGTCGAGAACATCTAGAGGTTTCCCTAAAATTGATAGGAAATGACTAATCAAGAGTGGTAATATTATATAACAAAAAAATAAATAAAAAATTTTTTCTTATTTATATAATTTGTAAATAATCAAAATTATATAGAATAAAATATTAAAATATTAAAATCAATTTAATATATAAATATATAATAATAATATGTCTTATATATAATATATCTTTGGGTGTCTCTCTCCCGAGTCTCTCTTTGTTTTTTTTTTTTTGCATGGGTTCACGAGCACCTGTCGTGAGTGATGCTTGTCCTGGAAAATCTGGCGATAGCTAGGCTAATCGTCCCTCGGCTACTACAAGACTTACCCCAAGGCTTCGAGTGATTCACCTTTGACCTCCCGAGGCGAGGCCGTTTTTTGACCACTGAGCTAACCCTTGGGTTTGTTCCCTCTCTTGTTTATATATATATATATATGTCACTTGATTTAAATTTTCTGACACATGATGAGTCTTGACACAATTTGCTTAAAAATCCAAAGCACAATTTTACATGTGTTTTCTCTAGTTATTCTTAAGAGAAAAAGAAGGCAACTCTAATGTTAAGCATTGACTGCACATACAATGTGCGCACACAATATTTTGTGTTATATATATAGTTTATATATATTATATAAACAACAAAAGAAATACTCATCAATGTGACATCCTAGATATCGCCCTTATGTTGAGGTGCCACACCCTTCCTTTACCCGTCAAGTGATTTCTCCAACTTCTCAATTAAGGATATTGGTGTTAAGGATGTATTTGGCCTCTCTTCCTATGAAGGTTTCAATATAGGCTCATGTTTTGTGGGAAGTTCATCGTATTTCTATACACGATTTGTATTTCCCAACCCTAGGAAACATTGGAACTCCAAAAAAAATAGTCTTTAAAGCTCCTAGAACTTTCCCCGGCTCCCATTGCAGTTCTTGCTGAAAAGGTAACATTACCATATAGTTCCAAAGCTTCTAGGAGTGCGGGAACCATGGGAACGGTTTCCCACCTCTCAAGAGTGGTTCTTGTGTAACAAAGCTTATTTCTATATCTAAATTTAACCAAGATGTTGATAAAAGATTATATTTTAAATTAATTTTAGAACACTTATTTTCTATGTGATTGGTTAAAAATATCATAGATTTTAACAAAAGATTATATTTTAAATTATTTTTAAAACACTTATTTGTTATGTGATTGGTTAAAAACATGGATTTCTTATTGTCCAACAACGTTTTTTATTATTTAAAAATCAGGTTAAATCTAAGCTTTCAATCCATCTTTTTATTGAAAAGCTAAGTTTTCAATACATCTTTTTATTGAAACTTACACTAAATCTGAGTGCTTAGGCTAAATCTAATTTTTCACTCCCTCCTCCTAGCCATGCATAAATATAAGTTTTCAATCCATTTTTCACTCCCTCCTAGTCATGCATAAATCTAAGTTTTAAATCCATATTTTTATTGAAAAGTTTGGCTAAATCTAAGTTTTCACTCCCTCCTCCTAGCCATGTATTTTTTTTATTGTAAAAAATAGGTTTAACGTATGTTTTTAATCGATGCTAACTTTGAGTGTAGAACAACATTTGGGAAACCCACCGCTTCATTGCAAGTTGCATGAATAATAAGACATCACTGAGTATACTCATTATGTTGTCTTAACCTCCATTTTCCATCTCAATCTCAACATATTTAGTAGTGCATTCTTATGACCATGGATAATGACCCAAATTATTTTATCATCCCTCGCATAGTACAATGATCAAGGTTTAGATGTTGACTCTTCTAGATAACTTCACCCCTATCCATAATTTCGATATATGTTGTGATATACAATCGTATATGGACCTACAAAAGACAATAGAGAAATACATTCTAGAATAGAAGACTACAAGAAGCACTTTATTAGAATCCAAAATCCTTTTCTAATATGCAGCCTCTTTCGGGTGAGTGTTCAATAGCATGTACAAGTCATAATGATATTTCATGAATAATAAATTTCATTATCTTTCAAGTTACGAAGAAAATCATATCTACATATCTAGGTAAACACTCATATATGCTTACATTCTACTCGATGCTTGTGCCATGGTCATTTGTATAATTTTCCCTGACCACTTCTCTCACTTTCCTTAAGGAGGCTGGTTGAGAAAAATAGACTCAAGGAAAGATTCCATAAGACAAGAAGACTCAAGGAGATATTCCATTGTTAAGGAATTAACAGAAAACATCAAGCATAAATTATTCTTCTCAATACTACAATCAATTACATAAGATTACATTGGAGACATCAGTAATAAATTACTGCAGTGAAACTCAACTCAAATGAACTAATAGAAACTAAATTTTGACACTTAGAGTAACAACAATGACACCTAGTAGGTGGTTAGAATTAGATTCTCCCACACTCCCCCCTAATTTCAACCAAAAAAAAAATACTAAGATGTATGTTGGTGTATGTCTCATCTAGGCTTACAATTTAAAATTTTGAGATCATTTGGATTTCCTTTTCTCTTTATTTTCTTCCAAATCCTGTAGCCTCTAAATTGTTTCAACCTTTTATTTTTGTTGTATCCTTTAAACCTCAGTTTATTTCTTTTTTGGTGTAGCTCTTCTATTGTTCCAGGCTATCTAAGCATGTCCTAGGCTTCTTCAAAAATCGACTTGTATGTGGACTGCTACCGCATGTCATCTTCTATAGTGTTCTTTTCTTGCTACAACATAATTCCATAATACAATTTCTTCTCTTCAAGACTCTAATGCATGAAAATTGTATTAAGGTTTTCATCATCCATGGTATCTTCAAGGTTAATTACTACAACGTCCAAGCAGAACTCATATAGACATGATGCTGCAAGAAATGTTTCAAGGAAACTTAAATTCTTCATAATGATCATATTTACCTTCACATTGGAAATCAATGGTAAGTGTAAAAATATCTACAAAACCACATTGGTTATATTCCCTCTTCTTTCTAATGAGAGCTTTCTCTTGTTGTGCTTCCTTCTCTGCCTCTACTTTTGTCTCTGTCTCTTTGAATTCTTTACTAACTTGTGTTGTTGCAAACAGGTTGTCTTCCTCTTGGTTTTTAGACTCAAGTGGGTTTCTCTCACTAAATAGCATCATGTTGATATGATGTTTTTGTTGCATTTTCCACAACCATTCATCATCAGGCAACAAGTCTTCATCAAACTTAACATCAACAAATTGAATTGTTGGATTCACCATAAAATTTTTTGTTTCAATGGCAACTTCATTGTAATTAGCAAGCTCTGTTATTGGATTCACCGAATTTTCATCCACTTGTAATTGTGCATAGTGGGATTCATGAGCATCTACATGCTCCTTCTCTGTTTCTTCTTCTTAATCGCCATCCACTTGTGGCTGAGCATAGTGGGATTCACAAAAATCTTCATCTTGTACCTGATTACTCCCCATCTTACCAAAATTTCTCTCGAGGGTTTTTGAGGCCTCCTTGGTTGAATGTTCATCTGCAATGATGGGAATATTGCTATCATCAACACATTATTTTATGCATTTCAATGCGAAGGCATTATTTTTCCTTTTCACTTCCAATTCTTTTAAAAAAGCTTCATACAAATCTAGTTGCTACTTCGACTTTCTTATTTGCTTAGCATTTCCCATTTGTTGAGTGTTGGTTCACTATGGCTCAATAAGAAAAATGAACTACATACATAGTTGACACCTGCAATAAAAACATCTCTGAAGTGACTCCTTTGCTCAACTTCTACAAAAAAAGGTCTATAAATTCTCTACAAAATAAATTCTTTCACAAAAGCTTTCACAAACCACTCTTGTATTGTTTCTTTAAAAAAACCTACATTACAATGCTTAGAACCAATTTTAATAACAACACCCCCCTTTTTAATAGACCCCTTCATTCTTAAAATGCTTTGAATATCCTCTTTTGTAAAATTTATCAAAAATCTCTTTGAAGTGGGAAACAACAACATCCACTCTTAAAAGTAACCAAACCACTTTGAAAACAATTTTCATATAGGATGACAGACGACCTTTTTTTAATTATATAAGCCCATTTTTTGTGACAAACTATTTTTAAAACAATCCTTTTAGAAAAATCTCTTTTTAAAATCCATTCGATAATGTGAACCTTTGAAATTCCTCAAGGCTTCGAAAAAATAAACCTTTGACCTTCGTTACATTTTTGTGGAGGAATAAAACAAACTAAAATCACTTTTCTCACTTTCAAATTTTGCGTCGTCATTTGTACACCTCCTAAAGTGGTTGTTTGCACAATTTTACACTCATTTTGACTTCACAAACTGCGAAAATATTAAAAATTTGACAATTTCTTACGTTGGTCTTTCTCTTGCGAACTTTCCTTTTCTTAGGTGTGAAAGTGTCGCACTATGATTTCTTTAAAGTTGCGAAATTGACGCACTTTTCTTTCATCACACATGCAAAATTCAAGCGTATGTCCCACTTTTTTTTTCAAGCTCCTTGGCCTCTCTTCCATGGTTATTTCTCTGTGATCACAAAAAAATTGAAATATTGCTTTCTCTGGAGTCTTATATGATCAAGGGCTCTGATACCATGTTAATGAATGAACATAAAATGTGGAGTGGAGATTTCTCTTCTCAATATTACGAATCAATTAAATAAGATTACATTGGAGACATCAGTAATAAATGACTGCATAACTCAACTCAACTAAACTAACAGTAACATCCTTCGGACACTTGGAGCAACAATGATGACACCTAACAGGTGGTTGGAATTAGATTCTGCAACATCTATTTCATCTTGACATAGTGCTTGGGTTGAATCTAAAAAATCCCCATAAGTGTTACTTTCAAAGTTGTTTGGACATACCCAGAGGCACATATAATTATGTAGAATAGAGGAAGTAGTGTAGGAGGTTGAACAAGATAAAATACGAAAGTAAAGGTGAAGTCTATTAATACAGTGATCTATAATTCTAGGCCATTATTTAAGATTTTCAAATTTGCATGATTGAAACACTAGTGCAAGAAAACAATGGGAGAGTTTGCAAAATGATTTTCAAACCACAAATGCAATGAAACCATACGAGATAGGTGCAATCTCACCTACGCATATAAAAAAACCTAAGAATAATACAACTTCATGCAATTGAAACTCTGATGAAATCACAATGGACATGAATTGTCAGGTATTGTACAAGAAGATCCAAGAAAATAAATCACAAAACTGAGAAGAATTCCCTTGGATTCTTGATAGACTAAAACTTTGAGAAAATAACTCACAAACTTGAGAAAAAAATCCCTTGGATACTTGATAAACTGAAACTTTGGTGAACAAATAACCATCATGCACACAAATCCAAGCACAAAATACTAATGTTGAGAAGAATGCTAGAAGTCATGGGTTCAAACCTTGTTTTCCTCGATGAATAAGGTGGTGAGCCTGATGATTTCACATTTGGTTTATGCTTCTCACCTATATCTTAGTAACCCAAATTTCTCATCAACACCAACAATGACATCCCTTGAAGTTTCATATTTGGTTGATCCCAGTTCCATTTGTTGAGGCAAGACTTTAATTACCATTATGCATGGATTAACAAGACTATCCTAAGACTCTCCTCTATTAGAAAATCAGATACTCAGAAATATTTTTTTATGTTGATAATTACTTGTGATATTATTATGTTCTTATTTACTCCTTTATGTTTTTCCTTTATCTTCTTCTCATCAAGCAATTATCTAGATAAAAACATGAAGATCATGGACACTAGATGTAGGCACTCAGCTAAGGCTAAAACCCCTATATAGGGGAAAACCCAATCAAAAACTCTTCCTTTAGTAGATTCAAAATAAGATAGATCGAGATCTTAGACCAACAGACCTTCCTCCACCACTAAGTCAACCTTCCAATATGATACAAAAACTTTTGATATGCTCCTTTTGTTCAACATTTATATCCTAGAAACAACCCAGAAATTTCGCCCCAACTTCTTCAAAATTATAGACTTGCCTCCACTAAAGAAATTCTTTGGTCTACCTACACTTTTCGGTCTGCCTACACTTCTCTACCTTCCTGCACTTCTCAGTCTACTTGTACATTTTGGCCTATCTAGACTTCTTGGTCTGCCAGTAACTTTCGACCTGCATGCACTTCTTAGTTTGCCTATACTTATCAAACTACCTACACTTTGTGGTTGGCCTGTACTTTTCAAAATTAAAATTTCTTATACTTTTGAAATTTTTACTTGGCTTTATATAGGTGTTTTTGCCCCATAGTTACGGCAATATGTACTTATTTGAGGCTGACTTGGTGGAGGAGGCCTAGAAGACCTAAAATATATAGAATAAATTTCTATCTTAACAAGCCCCAATAATGGTTATTTACATTATGACATGGACAAGGACATTTGACATAAACCCTAAAAGCTTGCAATGGAGGATATTACCTATAAATAATTGACCCAAGCATGAAACCTATGCTTTAATAAGTCAATTTATCATTAATGAATTTTTATTTTTCTTTCTATTGATAAATATATTACATCATGACTCAAATACAATTATGAAGACACACATTATTTACATTCTTCAACACTCTCTCTTGACTAGGGAGGTATTCATAATTACAAATATATAGAGGTACATTGAAGAACTACAAAATGAACTACGAAGAGTACTTGCACACTCAGTGTTGCAGAGTAGATACCTAACTAGGGTAATCTATCCATGCGGGACTAAGATGGATTCAAGATTTCATCCAGTCTAGGTACCATCAATCTTACATGTTAACCATCAACCTAGGGATCTAGGTGTGTATCCAAGGTCAGAGATCCATGACCAATGTCGCCCTCCCTCTTCGGGATCTAGACATGAACACATAGGTCAGCCACATGTCCTCCCAAGCATCCACCATTAGATTCTTCATCTCTCCCTATAAACTAAACTAGATATATCCATTTATTCAAGCATGCTTCCAAAGTGTTTCAACCTTCTTGTGGAGAGATTTACCTGTACAAACACAACCCCAATTAGTAATAAGCTTCCAAATATACATACAAGTAAAAACAAACCTTTAGGGTCCTCATTCATTCAAAGGTTACTTATATCATCATTAATTTATCTAAATACATCTTGTTGGAAGCTTTCTTCTACCACTTCTTTAGCAACACCAAATATAGCCTTAGTAATTCTCAAGTATTTTGTTCGAAAATTCATGAATCGCATACATATATTGATAATAATTTTGCTTACTTCAAATTATTTAATGTCATAATATTCCCTCCCTCTCAACTAGGGAGATATACCCTTTCTTATATCCGAGCTCCCTCCCAACTTAGGGAGATTAACCACTTCCTTCTTCGAGAACATTGAAGAATATTTCAAATAAGTCTCCCTAGAAAATAAGTCTTTGAAAGACTTATTCTTCTTTGTTGGAGCTTCATCGATAATATTCACATCTTCTCTTTATCTCTTCCTATTCCTTGGATTCTCTGGACAATTACTTCTATAATGACCCATCTTATGACAATCATAGCATTTAATATTTTATAGGTCAACTTTCTTCTTTGCTCCTTTGAAATTCTTGAAGGTTCCCTTCCTCTTGTGATGAGCAAAATATGCATTCAAGTTGTTTTCTTCTTCATCCTTCTTTTTTATTTTTACTAATATTCGGGCTTATTCTTGATTGCATGCATTTCACATCTGTTTAAATGTTTGAGTATCCTTCCAATTGTTGATTCTTGCTACAAAAGCACTCCAAGATTTTGGTAGTCCTAGAAAAGTAGTAATTACGAGCTATTTCTAGTACAATTTCATCTATTTCTTGGATTCATCTCTTATTTTGGAGATTCTTAAAAAATATGATGAAATTGTATCATCATTTGTCATCTTAATAGTTCTTAGTTCATTCTTAAGGCTTGTTATTTGACCAATGTTATTGACTGTGAATAATTTGGAGAGAGACTCATACATTTCTTGAGCGAAATCTATGTTGGAAATGTATGGAAGTAGGTTGTCCTTAAGTCCATCCATTATTAGGTTGATAGACAAGAGTTTGATTTCTCTAACATTTTATTTTTCTTCTTCACTTGATTCATCAATAGACTTCTTTATTTTTTCCTTGAATAATATCCAAAACTTTGTTCTTTTAGAGAATGAGATCTATCCTCTTTTTCCAGGACTTGTAGTTGGAGGCACCTTCTAGTTTGATTTCTCCCTTCACTAAGTTTGACATATTTCCCATAGATAGTATATTTATCTCCTTTCATGATCCTTTTCCTTAATAACCTTCCTTAGATTTCCTTTTTCTCAATAGATCTTCATCCTACCTTTTTCTGTCTTCTTCACCTTAGCTCTGATACTATGTTAGAAAATCGAAAAGGCAGATTTTTTTTTTTTATGTTGATAATTACTTGTGATATTATTATTTTCTTATTAAATTATTTATGTTTTTCCTTTATCTTCTTCTCATCAATAAATTATCTAGTTAAAAAAATAAATATCATGGACACCAGATGTAGATGCTTAGTCAGTGCTAAAACCCTTATATAGGGGAAAACCCCATCAAAAACTCTTCCTCTAGTAAATTCAGAATGCGATATATCAAGACCTTAGACCAACAAACCTTACGCTTCCACCAAGTTAACATTCCAGGATGATACAACAACTTTTGAAATTCTCCTTTTATTTAGCAGCTATAGCCCAATAAAAACCCATAAATTTCACCCTGAGCTTCTTCAAAATTTCACACCTATTTGCACTTCTGAAATTTCTCAGCCTACCTAAAATTTTCTATCTACTTGCACTTCTCAATCTTCCTGCATTTCTCATTCTTACTGTACTTTTCGACCTATCTACACTTCTCGGTCTGCCTGTAATTTTTGGCCTGCCTGCACTTCTTGGTTTGCGTGTACTTTTCGAATTGCTTGCACTTCTCTGTTTTCCTATACTTTTTGAAATTCAACTTTATTATACTTCTAAAATTTTGAATTGGCTTTATATCAGTGTTTCTACCCCTTAGTTAGGCTGACTTGTCCTTCTTTGAGGCTGACTTGGTGGAGAAGGCCTAGAAGACCTAAAATATATAAACTAAATTTATTTCTTAACTAGAGAAGCCTAATAAGGGTGTTTTACATTATGACATGGACAAGGACACTTGACATAAACCATAAAAGCCTAAAATGGAGGCTATAACCTATAAATAATTGACACAACCATGAAACCTATGCTTTAAGAAGTCAATTTCTCAATAATAATTTTTTCTTTCTTTGTTTTGATGAATACATTACATCATTAATCAAATACAATTATGAAGATTGACACTAGTGAAATTCTTCAACACGCCCTTTTAACTACGGAGGTATTCATAATTAAAAATATATAGAGGTACATGGAATATCTACAAAATGAACTATGAAGAATTCTGTCACACTCAGTGTTGTAGAGTAGATACCTCACTAGGGTAATCTAGCCATGTGGGACTAAGCTGGACTCAAGCTTTTAGCTAGTCTAGGTACCATCAGGCTTAATTTCTAACCATCAACCTAGAGATCTAGGTGTGTATCCAAGGTCAGAGCTCCTTGACCAATGCCACCCTATGCTGGCCATATTTCCTCCCAAGCATCCACCAATAGATGCTTCATCCCTCCCTATAAAATAAACTAGATATATCCATTTGCCCAAGCATGCTTCCAAAGTGTTTCAGCTTGCTTGTGGAGAGATTTACTTGTACAAACAAAACCCCAATCTGTAATAAAATTTCAAATATACATACAAGTAAACACAAACCTTCAGTGTCTTCATTCATTCAAATGTTACTTCTATCATCATCAAGTTATCCAAATACATCTTGTTGAAAGATTTCTTCTACAACTTCTTTAGCAACACCAAATATAGCCTCATTAATTCTCAATTCTTTTGTTTGCAACTTTATGAATCATGAACATTTATCGAAAGTACTTTTGCTTACTTCAAATTATTTACTCTCATAATATTCCCTCCCTCTCAACTAAGGAGATATACCCTTTCTTCCATCGAGGCTCCCTCTCAACTTAGGGAGATTAACCACTTCATTCTTCCATAACATCAAAGAATATTTCATGGCTCCATTCCTTCTTATGGTGTCAAGGTCATCTTAATCATCATAACTTCTTTCATCATGCTTATACAGACATCTTCATAATCTTATAAATTATGTACCTACAAATCTTCAAAAGTAAGTACGACCAAATACAAATCCAAGAATGAAGTTAACTATATCAAAAGCATGCCAATACAATGGAAGCACTTAGACTTTACAAATCAAACACCTAAACCTAGTTAGGTTCAAAATTAGCAAGAGACACATACTAGACTTCAACCTCTTGCTAGGGGTTTATCACAAACCCTAGACTACTTCATCAAGATTTGAAGCAACTTAATCAAGATATCAATCTCATTACATATAGGGCCTCAATGTTACTATCAAATATATATTACATATTCTACCATGATTGATTGAAACCCTAGATTTTGTCTTTGAGACACAAAGCCTTAAATATCAACAATTCTACTATGCATTCAAGGTTTCAACAATTTTTAGAATTTACATGTTAAAGTCTATTAGGGTTTGTTGAAAACCCCAGATTTTATCATTAAAACTAAATAATATCAATAATCGAAAATAATATCATCATATCCTAGAATATCAATCTTCTACTAAGGCTTTGTTACAAACCCTAGAATTCAAAAACTAAAACATGAGTATCAACAATTAAGTTAGCATACTTGCATATACATATCTAGGATTTATTTCACATCAATATCTACTAGATAAACCCAAGACACAAACATCAATACATCAAAGTTAGAAATAAAATAATTTTTCTTCCAATTAGGGTTTTGATCTAACATACGAACATACACGTAGGGTTTCATTCCTAGAATCTTCTTACAAGGGTTTTGTTCACAAACCCTAATTCACCAAAACCCAAAGATCTATGGCTTCATTACATAACTTAGACATTAACAACAAACCCTAAAGTCTAGGGTTTTTGTCATAACAATACCAAAACATCAAAATAATAGGATTTCTACATTTCATCAACAACCCTAAGTAGAATAGGGTTTTATAATAAATTACCTTAGCAACAAGAGGCTAGGGTTTTATAGTGAACCCTAAAGGTTAGGGTTACACAAGAATGGTGAAATAATATCATGAGGGCAGACTCAACATTCTTCAACATCCTCTTCTGTTATTCTTAGGTTGATAGGTGGTTATTTTTGGCATGATGGCTCAATACGCAACTTCTATGGGATTCGTGAAATTTTAAAATCCTTTAGGAACTAGAATGCAAGATATGAATAAACTAATGGAAAAGGACGATTCACATTGATTTAGGCTTCCACATGTCCATTGTTTGTATCCATTGTCAAACATCAAACTCGACTTGGATCAAGCCTTAGTGCTAAACTAAATAATTATAGGTCCTTCTTTCTCTTTCCCCTTGACCAAAATAGTGTTGTGGAAAATGGGAAACTACTAAAACTTACATATGTAAAATTAAAAATATCCCTAACATCAATTAATATGCCTTGGATCACATAGCATGCCCTTTCCCTTTCACACCCTTACACTCATTGTTTCAAACAAAAAGTTGCACACATGCATAAATATAGAATTTGACGGATAACTCACAAATGGAGATGGGAATTATGTTCGTGTGATTTTTTCAGTCAACATTATCAAGTGTTGTTAGGTGATGTTTCCAAGATTTCAGTTATTTCCAATAAATTAACACTTTGAATGATTTTTTATTAATGAATGCTTGTGTTAAAAGATGTTTTGTTATGTGATACCCATGGATATACTAATGGGTGAACCTACTAAAACATCCAAGGGAATAATAATAGAGAGGGGAAAGAAGGTTGGAAGGATAAGGGGGAAGCCTAAGCCTTGACTACACAAAATATTATAAAATATTGAGAACCATTTATCACCTATTTTTCCCTACTTTAACAAAGTATTTTACTAACAACTTAATTCCTCTTTGGGTCAAATATAATGTTCAAAAGGGTGTTTCTCAAGCAAGAGAGTTTTTTTTATGAAGAACTTGTGCAAAGAAAGAACATCATTAAAAAAAATAGTTTTTACTTCTATTAGAATGATTTAATACCATCACCTTGATTCATTCCACTAGAAGCTCGAATTATGTTTTACATCATAATCCAATCAAGTTCTGGATTGACATTTATCACATGAAATATCATGTTGAAAAATAAAACATGGCATCTCATTACACATACAATCATCACATGATAAACAACATAGATACATGTACAAATTAAATGAATCGCACAAAAATTTCATCCATATAAAGGTGGACAAAACCATGTAATATAAATTTGAAATGTTCCAAAAGATGTGTCTTTTGGATTGCATATATATCCCTCAGATTTATAATCTACTCCTCCACCTTGTATTATTAGGTAAGTTAGATGTATGGATGAGCCTAATACCATTTATAAACACAAATATACTTCACGGGTTAGGAACTATATATCAATTGTAAATCAAAAATGATAAAAAACTCATATCTAGGGGGAATTTAAATTTGAAAAATACTAAGACTTGCATATGTACAAAGAAAAATATCCCTGCCATCAGTAAATATGCCTTCTAGCACCCAATACACTTTTTCCTTTTGACACCGTTACATTCTTTCTCGCAAAGAACAAGTGGCACACATCAATAAATATGAAATAAATATGGAAGTTGACCGACAACTCACAAACAAAGATGGTAATTGTGTTCATGTGCCTTTTCTAGGGATGTCTCCAAGATTTGAGTTAACAGAGGATTATATGACTCCATGATTACTGTGTTATCATTTGAAATGCTAAATAATTATTTGGATTCTAATTACCAAGTTATGAGTTACACAATGTTGAAATCAATTTGATTACCTTGTAATAACATTCCAACACATATGTGCTAGTTTATTACGTAGGTTTCCTATTCTATCATAACATTTTCTTGAATTTAAATTTCCATTTTGTAACAAACCCCCTCCAAACCCCATCCCACAACATAGGTTAGAAGGAGGTGGTTACTATGTTGACGCAAGATCCAAGGTAGTGTTATGGAAATGAGATCTAAAAATTTTGATCTTTTTCGACTTCTTTAAAACTGCAAATGGGTGACCTCATTCCATTCATCATGCCAAGATGATTCCAGTGATATAAATTTTTTCCCGATCAGACCTCTAGATTTGAAGTTATGGCCACTTAAAGTTTAGCATCACATCCTCAATCCACCACATGGTTTTCCAACTCATCCTCTTCACCACCAATTAGTGTTATTGTATTAGTTGTTGACTTGTTCATGACATGGGGTCATAACATTATCTATAGATATATAGTATATATATATATATATATTATATATTTATATTATAATATATATATATAAGTATATATATAATATATAATATATTATATATATATATATATATATATATATTATATATATTATATATATATATTATATTATATATATATATACACACACACACACACACACATACAAGAATAAGATACACCGTCCCGCTCATACTCCCTTTCTTACGTAAGCACACCGACCTGCTATTGCCATATCACCTTTGTAGAAAATATCCCCTTGGGAGAACTCGTACTGAAAAGAACTCCATCTGGATAAGAATTCCATCTTGGTGAAAACTCACCTCGGCAAAAAAATCCTCTCAGTGAAAACTCACCTAGGAAGAAACATGCACTTTGGCCCACCCCTGCCATGTCATCTCAGAGAAATTTCCTTAGAAGAAACTCTAAGAGACTAAGTGCTTAATCTCTGAGGCTAAGCCTTTTGTCAAAAAATGATGGAAGAGGCTTTTGTTAGGGAACATGAATACTTTTTGTCTCAAGTGTTTGACGAGTCAATGAATCGTAACATATTCTAAAGCATGACAGATCACGAGAATCCATTTCTCATCCTGAAACAAACCCTTGGAGGTTTTTCTTGGCAAAAATGACCTCAAAGGTTTCCAAAGGAGTTGAGACAAAATTGGTTCCAAAACACTGAGGTTCATGATTCCTAGGTCTCGATCATGAGGGAAGGGTTGTATGTTCATGAAGTTAAAAGTGCCAAGGGCTAATAAATAGTGGGGTTACACCTAATATGTGTTCTACGCGATGCTTATAGAGACTTATCCTACACCTCGACTGTAATGGTTCTGTGAACTTTTGAGCTTGCTCCACGACTTAACCCATCTCCCTTAAGGTCATCATATGGACTATTTTCGAGCTATCTCTCCCGAGATTTCAATGGTATTTATCCCTCGTGAGCTTTCAATAGGGTTCTGAATAACCCATTGAACCTTTATGTGTGTGTGTGTATTCATTATGTTATCCTTCCTAAGCATAACAACAATGAAACAATGTGGACATAATAAATAGAACAAGGACTTGTCCATTCAATTTCAATGATGTCATTGAGAAATTATCAACCCATAGAAATTCAAAAGTTTTGTGAACCCCTTATGTTAATAGTAATTAGAAGACAAGCTCATGGCAATGTATAGGATACCATCCAGTGCCAAATTCCTACAAGGAAATCATCGTTTCACGGGCAGGAATTAAATTGGGAATGATATTCTTGAGGCCCTGTATGTTAATACTATTTATAATTCTAAGAGACTAAGTGAAACTGGGATAGTTGGTGGATGAAGGTGTGGTGACCTAGCGAAGTCTTGTTTTAGCTGAAGATATTGTTTGGTTTCCCTTCCAAAATAACTTCACCTCAAGCACTAGAATTTGGCTCAAGTGTGATAGCTACAAGTAACAATAGCTAAAACTTATCTATGGTTGGGTGGAGAGTTGAAGTACCACTCTCAGTTGGAACACTTCTACATTTTATAATATAAGTTTTTCCCTATCTCTTGAATTTAAATATCTAAAATGTGTTCACTATGTTTGATATAGGCCTGTAGTGTCTTGATATAGAGAGTGGAACATTAATTTTTTTTTGTGAGATTATATGAATAATTACAAATATATAGTTTACATGCACAATCTTATATTATTTATCTTAAATATGCCTCAACTTCTAAGTTATTTGATGATGAAATGTGTAATTGCATCGACAGGTATCCAAATACTCCTAGAATATGGAAGGAGTAGCAGGTGAAAGCCTGAAAGCCCATTGTCCATGTTGCACATGAGAAAGGGGCATTTTATTCTATCAAAATTGCCATATGGGAAGAGCTTCCCATATATATTACTATCTGTAAATTTCTTCTATGTAGATTGTGGGTGTCAGATTTAGATTATGTATTTGCAAATTCCTTTCACATGATAATTTATATTGGGATAAAATTATTTTTATATTAAAACATATTTTATTTGTTATTATGGAGATCATGTTATTCTTTTTCCAAGGAAACCATTTGATCTATTAATTAGATTAATCTAATATAATTATTTTGAAGTAGTTCTTCAGGAATAATCACACCATCAATTGATGGTGTGATTATTTCATAAGAACTATCTCAAAAAATATGAATCACAAAAGTTTGAGCTCACAAAAAATATTATTATATGTTTTTCGCTGATATGAAAACATCTACATTCAGTTTATTTGAATATACATGGCTAACCGAGTTTATGGGATGTAGATCATCAAACCAAGGAGTAGTCTCCCATTTCATCATCAGAACGAAAAATATAAGAAAATATTATGTTGAGCAACGACATGGATTTTGGAGATTATCCTACTTCTCAAGCCCTTAAAACTAAGGAGATTCCACAAATTGTTAATGATTTTCATGTTGTGTCCATAAATCCTATCATGCAACTTACTCTCGTTAATATTTTGACATTTAATCACTTACCAAGTTGTTATTACTATAATTGAGTGAAATTTAGTTTACTCAAAACTAAATTTGTAATTTATATATTTAATTAATATTATCCATTTCTTCTCTTTAAATATTAAATAATTGCTTAATATAACATATTGTTCATCTAGAATAACTATCAATGAAAATTGCTTTTTAGTAGTAATTTATGCTAATGAAATGTGTATTAAATAAATTTATACTTTTCTTATTAATATATTATTTATATTTTTAAACAAAAATTGTTTTAATATTTAATTGGCATATATAAACAACCCTCTATTCCATATTGAAATTTTAAATATTAAAATAAGTTTAAAACATTGGGTATTTCGAAAATATTTTGCAGGACCGACATTTCCATATAACAATTCAACAATATAATCTTTTTCACCTCAATTAAATATTGAAAACATCTTAATCCTAAAAACTTCCTTATATTTCTTTATAGATATTTTAATATATTTTTAGTATACTATCTCCCTCCATTAATTTCATATGAAAATTATTTAGAGATATTTTATATATTTGTATGTATTATCCAATACTTTAATTTCATAAGGAAAATTCTTAGGTTATATTTTTCCTTACTCTTATACTAACCCATTTTCAAGAAATTGATTTAATTATCGATTTATTTTAAGAAATCATTTTAATTTTAATTATTTTTATTTATAAAATGCAAATTATATTGATTTTTGTTTTGCTTCAAAATCTTTGAATTTTAATTAATTTTGAAATTTATTCCATAAAGTTTAAACAAATTTTATGGATTTTATTAAAATTTTGACCAAAAAAATAATATTATACTGATTTTTTTTGTAAGCTTCATTAGGACTTTCTCATTTTCGAGTTTTTACATGTCCGTTATTCACTCCATTTCTGCAGAAGGTAGCACAAGAATCGAACTCAAGATCTCGGTGAGATTTCATTTCCACGGCCATTGCCACTTGAGCTACCCCATGCTGACCATATTACACTGAATAT
>APFE030328625.1:50856-67571 GCA_000404065.3 Pinus taeda
GCCACTCATGCAAGCAAGGAAGCAGTTTGGTTGCAGAGATTGTGTTCAAGTATGGGGTTAGTACAGGGAGCTATAAGGATAGACTGTGACAGCCAAAGTGCAATTTTCTTGGCAAATAACCCTTCTTATCATTCCAAGACAAAGCACATTGATGTTTAGTATCACTTTGTGAGGGATATGATAGAAGACAAAAAGGTGTTGCTGGTAAAGGTGGACACTTTGAAGAATACTGCAAATGCATTGAAAAAATATGTTAGCTCTGAGAAGTTCTCTTGTTGTAGAGAAACAATGGGTGTTTCAAGGCTGGAAAAATGACTAAGCTCTCCTGTGGCCCCCTGTGGAAAAAAAACAAGTGGGAGATTTTTGGGTTGTGTTATATTCTTTCCACATAGTTAACAGGGGGTTGAGGGGTACCCGTAACCCCACTTTATGGGGTCCGGAGCAACGCCCCAGAAAATTTTGATTTTGGACCCTATGTTAGGTTGGGTGGACCCACCTATGGTTTTTTGCATGATTTTTGCACATGTTTTTTGGACGCGATGGTTTTCGATCCATGGTATTGGATGCGATGGTTTTTTGGTCCATGGTATTGGACGCGATGGTTTTCAGTCCATGGTATTTGATACTTCGGCACGTATAAATATGTATTGTAACATTGATAGGAACATAATGAAAAATCAAGCTGGTAGTCTCGATTTTGGGATCCAGTGGGAAATCTCTGTGTATATGTGTTTTATGTGTTATGCTCTCGCATTGTTTATTTTCCTATGATTTAGAATTCGTATGCAGGTAATTTCTGTACAGGGTTAAAACCTACAGTCTTGTGCTTGGATCCTATGCCAAACGAGGGCGAATTTTTTTTCCAAAAGTCCCTTAAAACCCCAAAAACGATTGTTAAATGCATGAAAAACAGGCATCAATACAAAGATTAGGGCCACGACTCTTACTTGGAACTAACGGTTCAACGATCGGCCTCCTAGATCCATAGAAATTTGATCCTGAAGATTTAGGGCACAAGTGGGTGAAAATTGCTCCAAGTGAGGTAAAATAGGTAAATGGTAAAAAATGTTTTACTTTTTTCCATTTTTATAAACGTTTCACCATGTTTTAGGGTTTTAAAAGAATTTTTTTCACCATTCTTCCTAGAAACGAATAAGACATTTGCTTCTTGTGCAGTGACAGGTGATGGTTTGCCAATGGTGTTACAAAATTGGATTCATATTTTAGCTCTTTTCCCGACTCATAAAAAACTGAAATGAAAAGATTGCCGAGTATTTTTCCCTTTCTGACTTGTTAAAGAAAATAAAAATGGGGAGTCCTCTTTAAGCTCTTTTCTGACTCTCAAAACATGAAAATATTGTTGAGTTATTTTCATTTTGACCTTTTAAATGGTTTTGAAACATTCTTTACCTAGTATACATTTACCCCTTTTTCAAGCTAGGATAAACTATTTATGAAAAAGGTACTCCTTGGCTGATATGGTCAAGAGGTTCTTTCGAGTATCGTTTTCTACCTTTTGAGGCTTGAGAGAAAATTTACAAAAAGGTACTTGTTGGATATTTCTTTTCTATGTCTTTTTCAAACTCTTTAAACATGAAAATGATACCGAGTTTTCCCTCTGTCAAACTCATTAAACCTTAATGACATCGGATTCATCATCATGACAGAAATGAGCTTCTCCTTCCTAGGATCATTAATCTTACTAGGTTGCGTTATATTCTTTCCACGTAGTTAACAGGGGGTTTGAAGGGCACTCGTAACCCCACTTTATGGGGTCTGGGGCAGCGCCCCAAACAATTTTGGTTTTGGACCCTATGTTAGGTTGGGCAGACCCACCTATGGTTTGTGCATGATTTTCGCACATGTTCTTTTGGACGCGATGGTTTTCGGTCCATGGTATTGGACGCGATGGTTTTCTGTCCATGGTATTAAATGCTTTGGCATGTATAAATATGTATTGTAACATTGAAAGGAACATAATGAAAAATCAAGCTGGTAGTCTCGATTTTGGGATCGAAGGGAAAATCTCTATGTATATGTGTTATGATCTTGCATCGTTTATTTTCTATGTTTTAGAATTCATATGTAGGTAATTTCTGTATGGGGTTAAAACCTACATTTGGTATTAGAGCTGTTCTGGCTTCAAGGGGACGCCTTTGTTGCTGAGGGGTTTCGCTCGGGCCTATGGTAGACCCTGTTCAGTGGGAGATCTGCGAGATCGATTCTAGTGGTAAAAGAAGATGGCGAGCAGTGGAAAGATAGAGATCAAAATTTAATGGTCAAAGTTTTGAGTTGTGGAAACTCAAGGTGGAGGATCTGTTGGTGAATAAAGACCAGTGGATCGCATAGATCCGGGTACTAAACCAACGAGAGTGTTCGATGAAGAATGGAAGAAGTTGGATCAGAAGGAAAAGAGCACAATACGATTGTGTGTCTCAGATTCAGTATTGCTAAAAGTATAAGGGGAAGCTACAACAAAGGCTTTGTGGGACAAGTTAGGGACTTTGTACCAATCTAAGTCTCTAGTGAATAAACTGTTCCTGTGAAAAACGATGTATAACTAGAGGATGAAAGATGGAGACTTGGTGACAGAGCATCGGAATGCATTTAACACTATGGTGAGTCAGTTAGCATCTATTGATATTAAAATTTCAGATGAAGATAAGTGCATCAGTTTTTTGTGTTCTCTACTAGATTCGTGGGATAGTCTGGTTATTGAAATAGGTAGCAATGCAACTGCCTTGCATTTTGATGAAATAGTCTCATCCTTGCTGACAGAGGATATGAGGTGGAAAAATATGGAGAGCCAAAATGGTGATGCCTTGTCTGTATGACGGTGGACCTAGAAAAGAAACAAAAATAAGTCATCGAGTGGGAGATCTAAATATAAAGGGAGATATAAATCTAAAGGGAGATCTAAATCTCCAGGAAAACCTATAAAGATGGTGTGCTGGAAATGTGGAAAGGAAGGGCACTACAAAAGGGACTGTAAATCTAAAGCTCCTGACAAAGGAAAGGGATCTGATGAGGCTCCTTCTGTAGAGGTGAAAACCACCTTATATGAAGGTGGAGATGTGTACTTGGCTTCTTCAATTACACATGTAGATTATGAGGCACGGTTGATTGACTCAGGTGCATCCTTTCACTTCACTCCACATAGAGAGTGGTTCTGTGAGTATGAGAAATATGATGGTGGTGATGTCTTCTTGGGGGACGATAGGAAGGCTAGAATCGTTGGTCATGAAAAAGTAAAGTTGAAGTGGCAAGGTGGAAGGGTTAGAAAACTTCCAAGTGTTCCACATATTCCTGCATTAGCCAAAAATTTGATTTCTATTAGCAAGTTGGATGATGCAGGTGTAAAAATAGTGTTCGAGAAGGATACCTACAAGATGGTTCCGGGAGCACTGGTATTGATGTGGGGAGTTAGGATTGGAACTCTGTACGAGATGAAACATAGCATTGTTATTTATGGCTGCAATAGTTCTGTGGTTCCTGAAAGTAGAGCAGAAAATCTAGTGGTCTCTGGAGAGAAGTCCATGCTATGGCATCAAAGGCTTGGACATATTGGAGAAAAAGGCCTTCGGATACTTCATGGTAAAGGTATGGTAGAAGGTATGAATAATAGCTCTCTGGATTTTGATTTCTGTGAAAATTGTGTATATGGGAAGCAGAGTCGAGTGAGTTTCCCCTCTGGTAGTAAGAGGGAAACACAGATATTAGAACTTGTGCATAGTGATGTGTTTGGACCTGTGAAGGTTCCATCACTAGGTAAGTCTATGTACTATGTATCATTTATAGATGACTTCTCTAGGAATACATGGATATATTTCCTTAAGAAGAAATCTGAAGTCTTTGACAAGTTTAAAGAATTTAAGGCTCTAGTGGAAAACTAGACAGAGAAGAAGATAAAGGTGCTGAGGACAGATAACGGTGGAGAGTTTTGCAATAAGGAATTTGCAGAATTTTGTAAGAAGAGTAGTATGGCATGGCAGAATACTACTCCATATACACCTCAGCAAAATGGAGTTGCAGAACCAATGAATAAGACGTTGATGGGAAGGGCAAGAAGCATGCTCAGTGGTGTCGGGTTAGTACAGGAATTTCGGGCAGAGGTGGTGGATACTGCATGTTACCTGGTTAATAGGTCACCTTTATTAGTGTTGGTGGATAAGACTCTACAAGAGGTATGAACTGGTAAGAAACCCTCTCTTTCACATTTGAGGGTATTTGGATGTGATGCATATGTACATGTTCCAAAGGAGAAATGAACCAAGCTGGATAGTAAATCTGAAAAGTGCATCTTTATTGGGTATAAGGATGGCTTAAAGGGTTATAAGTTTTGGAACCCAGTCACATGGAAGGTTGTGTACAGTCGAGATGTGGTGTTCAGAGATGTGAAAGATGTTATTAAACATGAAGTCCAACGAAAGGAACCTGAGAAGATAGAGTTTGAGCTAAAAGAGGAAGAATCATACTCTATAGTAGAGGAGGAATCAGAAGATGAAGAGCCACAAACTCTCACTGTGAGAAGATCAGTTCAAGAAAGAAGGAAACCTGAAAGGTATAGTCCACTTGTTCAAATTTTGCTTTATCTATTACTGACGACGATCCCAGAACTGTGAAGGAAGCAGCAGATTCAAAGGATGGAAAACTCTAGAAAGATGCCATGGTTGATGAAATGGCATCTTTGCATAAAAATGATGCTTGGGATCTGGTGGAGTTGCCGGCTGGAAGGAAACCCACTGGCAGCAAATGGGTGTTGAAAAAAAAGACAAATGGAGAAGGACAAGTGGAGAAATACAAGGCTCGGTTGGTAGCAAAAGGTTATTCCTAGATGTCAGGAATTGATTTTGGTGATATTTTTTCTCCTGTTGCCAAGGTAACTTCTATTAGATTACTGTTATCTGTTGCTGCTACTTTTGATTTTGAGGTAGAACAGATGGATGTGAAGACAACATTTCTTCATGGGAATCTGGAAGAGGAAATATACATGAAGCAACTTGAAGGATTTGCAGCGAAGGGTAAGAAAGAACTGGTATGCAAGTTAAAGAAGTCTTTGTATGGGTTAAAATAGTCACCAAGGATGTGGTATCAGAATTTTAATACATTTATATGGGAACTTGGCTTCACCAGAAGCAAAGAAGATCACTGTGTGTATTTTAAATTAATTGGTGACTGTGTTATTTATCTAGTCTTGTATGTGGATGATATGTTGTTGGTTGGAAATGACAAAGAAATTATCTAGGATTTGGAGACCCAATTGTCCTCCAAATTTGACATGAAAGATCTTGGTGCTGCAAATTATATTTTGGGCATGGAAATTAAAATAGATTGGACAAAGAGGAAGCTCTGGTTAAACCAGAGGAAGTATGTTGAGAAAATACTGCAGAGGTTTAACATGCAGGATAGTAAATCGGTGAAGGTTCCTATTCTTGTAGGTGTGAGGTTATCTGATGAACAATGTCCCAAGACACAAGAAGAGGAATAGGACATGTCCCATGTTCCATATGAAAGTTTAGTCGGTAGCCTGATGTATGAAATGGTCTATACTAGACCAGACATTGCACATGTAGTGGGAGTATTGAGCAGGTTTATGTCAAAACCAGGAAAGGGGCATTGGATAGTAGTGAAGCGGGTTTTCAAGTATTTGCGTGGCACTAGTGATTATGGTCTAGGCTACCAAGGAAGACCAGGATTTGATAGAGTGTTGGATATTCGTGGCTTTGTTGATGTAGACTAGGCTGGAGATCTAGATCAAAGAAGATCTACAAGTGGGTATGTGTTTAACTTATTTTCAGGTGCAGTCAGTTGGATGAGTAAGAAACAATCTGTAGTGGCACTATCAACTATAGAGGCAGAATCCATGGCAGCCACTCATGCAAGCAAGGAAGTAGTTTGGTTGCAGAGATTGTGTTCAAGTATGGGGTTAGTACAGGAAGCTATAAGGATAGACTGTGACAGCCAAAGTGCAATTTTCTTGGCAAAGAACCTTGCATATCATTCAAAGACAAAGCACATTGATGTTCAATATCACTTTGTGAGGGATATGATAGAATACAAAAGAGTGTTGCTGGTAAAGGTGGACACTTTCAAGAATACTGCAGATGCATTAACAAAATTTGTGAGCTTTGAGAAGTTCTCTTGGTGTAGAGAGACAATGGGAATTTCAGGGCTGGGAAAATGATTAAGCTCTCTTGTGGCCCCCTGTGAAAATAAAACAACAAGTGGGAGAATGTTGGGTTGTGTTATATTCTTTCCATGTAGTTAACAGGGGGTTTGAAGGGCACCTGTAACCCCACTCTATGGGGTCCAGGATATCACCTCGGAAAATTTTGGTTTTGGACCTTATGTTAGGTTGGGTGGACCCACCTATGCTTTTGTGCATGATTTTTGCACATGTTTTTTTGGACGGGATGGTTTTTGGTCCATGGTATTGGACGCGATGGTTTTCGGTCCATGG
Organism: Pinus taeda; assembly: GCA_000404065.3. Lineage (NCBI taxonomy): Eukaryota > Viridiplantae > Streptophyta > Pinopsida > Pinales > Pinaceae > Pinus > Pinus taeda. The sequence goes on from APFE030328625.1 coordinate 57,317, forward strand.
TATTGGATGCTTCGACATGTATAAATATCTATTGTAACATTGAAAGGAACATAATGAAAAATCAAGCTGGTAGTTCTGGTTTTGGGATCTAGGGGAAATCTCTGTGTATATGTGTTTTATGTGTTATGATCTCGCATTGTTTGTTTTCTATATTTTAGAATTTGTACGCAAGTAATTTCTGTACAGAGTAAAAACCTACAGGTCAGATCTATCTGAAGGATGGACTTTCCCTTGTAAGCTTGTGATAAAAAATAATTGGGGTACCTGCAAGAAATGGTAGGGGAAAATTGAAAATTTTTACCAATTGTTTCGGTTGCTTATCACTCTTGAACATGACATTCTTTTGCTTTGTGTCAGGTTGGGATCTCCCCACTTCATCATTGACCTTCCTGGGTTTGGGCCACCAATTTTTCTTTTCCATTGTATCTCTACCATGTCATCATGACCTCTGATCCTATGGATCGAAAAGTTGCCAAAATCTAGAGTCGTGTTGTCGATATGTTCAAGAGTTCATCTTTCTGCAATTTACACTCACTCTTGAATCTCTATATCATCCATAATCATTGCATCCCTTGTCTTGTGTCTATGATGTGGGATACATCATGGTCCTCCTTCGACAAGGTCACTTACTATCAACTTCAGCTCATTATCTCAGAAGTTTTCTGAGAGACTCCCTTCCAGTACCTTAGAGATTGCATGCCCTAATGGCAAGTTCTTCACAATCGATGACAAATTCTCATTATAGGATTTCGATCGAGTGACTTCATAGGTGTTCGACTTTAGTTCCTTATTCATACTCCGTGAATTGTGTTGTTGGTACCTTGAGATCCATTGTCATTATTGATGGTTTCTCTCATGCTTGTTAACAGTTCACATCATTGACTCGTAATCAAGTGATTTTATAGCATGTTTGACGTCAACACATATATTCACATGCTAGAAGTTTTACTTTGATCGGATTATGTTGGAGCGCAAGACCTTGAGCTTTGATTACACAAGTCTAGGTTGCAGAGCAATGTGACATGATCATGGTTACATACATGTCTCTTTTAGATGGATGGTTGCAACCATACCATGAGTCCATTATATGTGATCCTTCTCATTATTGGTGTCGAGCGATAAAAAGGTGTCTTTTTAACTCCTAATTACCTCACATTAATTGTCAACCCAAGGACGACTTTTTATTTCAAGAGTGTACTCAGTCTGAGGCGGCTATTTACTCAAGAGTAGTGTTCTGCAGTATAGTGCTTAAAATCCAAAACTAAATGAATGCTTGAAAGAAAATCTACTTACAGCAAAATACCTTGAAGCCTAAATCATTCATTCGGAAAAATAAGCAATGTATCAGTCAAGGGTTCAACAACAATAACTTATCCCTTTGGAAACTGATGTAACAGAAAGTAATCAAGGAATAGATTGTCAATCTGGGGACTAGACAGCAAATGCCAATGCCCACTACAGTTTCAGATCATTCTGCAAACCAAAGCAATCAATAACGCAGATAACAGAAAATGGAACAGCAAATATGAAATGGAATAGCAAATAAGAAATGGAACAACAACTAAGAAATGGAACAGCAAATCGGGAACTGTAATGGCAATTAAGTTTAAGAAACATCAACGCCTTAGTCTACAAAATCAAATGCAATCAATCATATCCTACGGAAATCAAATGGCAATCCCCTGTCTCTAAGAATGAATCAAACAACACGCAGAAGTAGAACAACATTGATTAGAGATAAAATATGAAACAACGCTGAAAATCAAACAATAACTTAACACACGACACACCTCAATAGTAATCTAATCTTGGTCATTCAATTGTCAGTCTTAGTTATAAATAATACGACTGTATTTTGTAATGGAACAACAACGTCAATAGATTCAACAATCACAAGGAAGTATAATCTCTAAGATGAATTCAGTAATACCAATTAAAGAGTGTTACAACACGGATACACTGTAATTGAACAATAATACATTCGGTAAGGACCAGCAACATTATATCAATGATTAAAAGAACAACGATGTGTTACCAAGTCAAGATGAATCAATACGGCATTCCTGTCATAGAGAACGATATTACTCAATTGAACATAAATCAGATATAACAGAACCGTGATGTAAAATAATAGAACATACCAGATTACCAAATAAAGCTAATAATGAAAACCATGCATAAACCAAAAATATAATATACAGCAGCAACAACGTACTCCACCAGAGGTTGGGCCCTTAGCCGCCAACAGATGTTGTTGGGTTACTTCAGATGAAAAGAATGAACATCAACTCCCAAATCAGGTATTAATCATTAAATGGTGAAATCATTACAACAGCTGAAGCTTTGAGACTTATAGCATGAAACAATCCTTTCTTCTTCCTATCCTATCATGAATTCTTAATTCTAAATCTCTAATTCTAAATCCTCAATTCTCCATTCTCTTAGCCATCGTCATCTCTGATCTCTGTTTTCATTTAAACAGAGAGAGATCAGAGAGCAGTTACAGTAGAGATAATTAAAACATGATTCTATTACAAAATTGTATTGTTTCCAACCAATTGATCAACAAGAAGATATATTTCCATCCATCTCTCAACAAGAGCAAGATGAATTTAGCTTTGCAACTGAGATTTGGAGGACGGTCACAACAACAAATTTGAGAAAATCGTGCTCAAAGAACCCTATATTTCTCTCAGTACAAGTCGAATTTTGGAAAACCATTCTATCCTAAACTTAATTGGGTCCGTTCTGGACAAACCCCATGTTCCAGATTTTCCAGATTCATCTTCATTTGCTCAGAATCGCAATCGCAAAACTGTCACTTCTTATTCCAACAAATTTCTGAGTTGGCACTTTTAATAGTCAAATCTTCAATATAGAAATTATCTTGAAGGTTAAAAACGGTGAATAATATTACAACCAATTTATTGAAACTATCATTGATAAAATCATGCATAATCATCAATTTATTAGAAATAAAGGAAGATAAATAATATGCATCCATAAGAGCATAAATCATTTATAAAATGGATTTAAATGATAAATTATAACAAATGATATAATAGAGAAGAGTAAAAATGGATGAAATAAGTGTTACAAAGTGGTCGTATTCATGGCCCAACATACCCCTATACTGAATATGTTGCATGTCCTCATGCAACGAAAACTGAATATATTGCATGTCCTCATGCAACCCAAAGACAAAAACCCATGTGTTAACCAAGCAATAAAAAAATATGTTCATCTCAGCTCATGAAATGGATAGAACAAATGAATTCTTCCTTAATTAATGAATATTCAATTTTAGCAATCTTTGATGAAGGCATAACATTTTTACATTGACATTCAACTATATGTATATATGAAGTTGCAACAAAATATGATATAAATAACAACAACCTTCATTAACCATTTTCTCAAAAACTACAACCCAACTTTTGTTGAAATTTGGCAAGTAAATTTATAATATATGAATGCCTTTATGATCCAAAAATCAGACTGTTTTGATGCACGGATCATGATATATAGACAAAATGGTTGTAGTTTAGAGTGCATGATTTCCGAAATTTTATGAACCAATTTAACTTGAAATTATCTGGGTATGTGTATTTTAAAAATATGTCTGTGTTTTCCAGAAATCATAAGAATTGAATTCATATTTTTTAAAAGTTTTATGGAAATCAATTTCTACACTGAAATTGTATGCCTTAAATGAGAAAGAAATAAAAAAAAACCATCCATCATGCATAGCAATTCCTCCCCCTCTCGGAAAAATTACATGGTCTCATGCGATGCTAGAAAACAAATTGAGGTGGTTGCTACCATATGTTGAATTCTATGCTTGGTGTAAAACAACATTGAATAAAGGAGGTGTTGAGAATGAATAAGAATATTAATGGATGATAAAGAATATGAATGACATGGTCATAAGAAAGAAATTAATGAAAGCAACACTCCTCCAAACCGAAAGATGATATGCCGCTAAAAAAAATGGAAAGTGGTAAAGATGTGGAAAGAATGATGATAAATAATGCTCAATGGATTTTCATGAAATTCTCCTAAATTCGTAATAAATCAGAAAATTATGCTATTTTACCTCAATTTTTACCTCCAAAAGGAAAAATGTGGAATGACATATATGTACTGGCATTTGTTGAAGTTGATGTAGGTAGAGTGGGTGCTAAAAGTGATGCAAAAGGTGGAATGTAGGCAAGCACATCGTGTCTAACAATCGTTCACGTTTGCGAGTTGCTCGAGCCTCTTCTGTTAGTTGTAATAGTGTGGTCATATTGCGAATAGAGTTCTACCCCATAATTGTTGTTCTCCTGTAAACAAAGCACTATTTTGTGTATAATGTTCTTGAATCCATAGTGTTAGTTTTGAATAGCAACAGATAAAATGCATGCAAAAATTTCAATCAGAAAAACTTTTGTATACATGAAATACTAATATTTTATCAAATCAACAAGTTATGGCAGAGTGCAATAATCATATCGCATGCCCATAATGCATACATTCCCCCTTCCAATTGGAAAATGGATTCCATGACCATAAAGCATATGAAAAGTGTTGTGCTGATGGCAAGGCAAGGGAATGAACAATACAACAGTAGAGTACATAGATCAATGATAGGACGGCTAGAGTTATGGTTATAATGAGAGCATAGTGTATAAATATAGTTATGAATAAAATATAGGATGCTTTGGATTGATGATAAGTTATGAAAAGAGAAAAAGGACAGCAATATGCCAAAAAGATGCTTTACTGACGGTATTCTAGCTGGAAAATGATGTGCTTGATCAAAAAATAATTTCTCATGCGTAAAGGTTCAAAATAGGGAAAAAAACAATTAAGGAAATAACTTCTCTGATAAAAGAAAGAATAAAAAAAGGGTATTATAGTAATAATTGACGATAATATATAACTTCAATACCATAAGCAGAGCCTCTGCTACCAGCAGGCGTCCATAGCCTCGGCAGGGGTGCTTTTTAACCCATATGAGCCAAGATCCTCAATTTATAAGAGAGTTTCAGTGCTGTTCTATAGAAGAGATCAGTGTGCTGGCGTGGTAACCAGATAACCACACTGCCATTCACTGAGATGTAGCAAAAGTGATCAGGCCGGCTCGTGATGAGACCTCCTGTTCCAAGGATAATTTGGCTATCCAATGGATCATAACCCTGGTGTGGTGGCCATAATGGGAATGTCACTTTGTTACAACCTTATGAACATGGTAGACTGGCTCGTAATGAGACCCCCTATCTTCTGTGAACAAAATTTTATTGTTATTACACATTTTTATGATAAAAAGAGGGAGGCTCAGTACTCCTTAAGAGCAGGGATGGTGGAAGAAGTTGAACATGTCAATAGAAAAATATACCCATAATCTCATTTATTATAGATAGAGAAGATTATAACCAGGAAGGGTGGAACCAGCATGGTATTAAGATAATCAATCAGTATCATGTACAGTAGAAAACAATGCAGTAAAGTAGTATATAAATAATTGTGTTCTTTTGAAAATAAACTATCATCAAGGAGCTGTCATGTTAAAGATCATAACGTAAATGATATTAACTTGCTTCAATAGAATCCATAATTCTTGTCCTCATAAAAATAGTGTACTTCATACCATAAAAGAGAATCAATAAAATGTGTTTGAGATGAACTAGGAATAATCCCACAAGAGAAAGGAAGGGTTGCTCTTAAAAATATTCTCAAAGTGTTGTTTTTTTTAAGGAATAGCAAAAACACTCAAAAAGAAAGTGGTGTTTTGTGTAGGGAACAGCAATGAAAATGCATACCAAAAAAACAAAAATACACACAAAAAAGTGTGAAAATGCAAATGTCGTTCCTTTGGAAAAAAGAACAGCAAAAACTAAAAGTGTCGTTCCTTTAGAAAAAGAACAAAAAATGCAAGTGTCGTTCCATTTCGAAAAGGAATAGCAAAATGTGAAAGTGCAGAAGTGTTGTTCCATTTCGAAAGGAACAACAAAACATGAAAGTGCAGAAGTGTTGTTCCATTTCAAAAATGAATAGCAGCTGTTCCATTTCGAAAAGGAACAGCAAAACGTGAAAGTGCAGAAGTGTTGTTCCATTTCGAAAAGGAACAGCAAAACGTGAAAATGCAGAAGTGTTGTTCCATTTCGAAAAGGAACAGCAAATCGTGAAAATGCAGAAGTGTTGTTCCATTTCGAAATGGAACAGCAGCTGTTCCATTTCGAAAAAGGAACAGCAAAATGTGAAAGTGAAAAAGTGTTGTTCCATTTCGAAAAGGAACAACAAAACGTGAAAGTGAAAAATTGTTGTTCCATTTCGAAAAGGAACAGCAAAACGTGAAAGTGCAAAAGCGTTTTTCTATTTCGAAAAGGAACAGCAGCTGTTCCATTTCGAAAAGGAACGGCAAAATGTGAAAGTGCAAAAGTGTTGTTCCATTTCGAAAAGGAACAGCAACTGTTCCATTTCGAAAATGAACAACAAAATGTGAAAGTGCAAAAGTGTTGTTTCATTTCAAAAATGAACAGCAAAACGTGAAAGTGCAAAAGTGTTGTTCCATTTCGAAAAGGAACAACAAAACATGAAAGTGCAAAAGTGTTGTTCTATTTCGAAAATGAACAGCAACTGTTCCATTTTGAAAAGGAACAGCAAAATGTGAAAGTGCAAAAGTGTTGTTCCATTTCGAAAAGGAACAGCAAAACGTGAAAGTGCAAAAGTGTTGTTCCATTTCGAAAAGGAACAGCAAAACGTGAAAGTGCAAAAGTGTTGTTATATTTCGAAAAGGAACAGCAGTTGTTCCATTTCGAAAAGGAACAGCAAAATGTGAAAGTGCAAAAGTGTTGTTCCATTTCAAAAAGGAACAGCAAAACGTGAAAGTGCAAAAGTGTTGTTCCATTTCGAAAAGGAATAGCAACTGTTCCATTTCGAAAAGGAACAACAAAATGTGAAAGTGCAAAAGTGTTGTTCCATTTCGAAAATGAACAGCAAAACGTGAAAGTGCAAAAGTGTTGTTCTATTTCGAAAAGGAACAGCAGCTGTTCCATTTCGAAAAGGAATAGCAAAATTTGAAAGTGCAAAAGTGATGTTCCATTTTGAAAAGGAACAGCAAAACGTGAAAGTGCAGAAGTGTTGTTCCATTCCGAAAAGGAAAAGCAAAACGTAAAAGTGCAGAAGTGTTGTTCCATTTCGAAAAGGAACAGCATCTGTTCCATTTCGAAAAGGAACAGCAAAATGAACCGTGAAAAAGGAACAGCAGGAACGACAAAAATGCACACAAATGTTGTCCCTTCAGAAAAAGAACAGCAAAATGCACAACCATAAAATGCAAGCATGCAAAGAATGAATTAGTTGTTCACTGCATTGATGCTGAGGATGAGTTGCACTTTGAATGAAGCAACACCTGAAACACAAAATATAAGAGAAATTAGAAAAGAAACAACAAAAATCAGTATGTAAATAAATAAATTGAGTTACAACAGCTATGATGTTATGTCAAGAAAACGATCTATTCGAAAAATGTTTTGGCAGCAAAAATATGACAGGAATCTTCAAATGGAAATCAATTCTTCATTTCTTCTATTATGAATCCGTTGGGTAATGAGTTGGATAAAATTCCTTTGTTTCATTAAAATTTATTTCAAGAATCACTCGTCCATAAATTGACCTTCTTTTTCTCCTAGGACCTGCAGAAAAACGAGTATCTACCTGCAATAAAACATTAAATCATGGAGAAAGAGAGGTGCGCAGGCTCCCTTAGTCCAAAATTTATGCAAAAAAACTAACAAGTAGTTACTCTGTAGAACAAATCCACGGAGAAAATAACAAAGTAAAATTTATTTGTCACCTACGGGAGAGCAGTGGCCAATCATGCTAACCTGCAGTGTTTTAATCACAACTTCTTTGTTTTTCATCGAAATTGAGTGATTCCAAAGCCAAATGAGAGCTAATTCAAATTTTTATCTCCAGTAGCAACAGGTTTTAAAAATTCAATGATATGATATGTCAAGTTTAGTTAGAACAACCTGCATAACATAGTCATTTTCGATTACTCGGCTTAGACCAACAGTTGATATTTCAAACATAACATTTTCGTTTGATGTTGGATTCGAGTGATTCAAATTGGAAATGAAATTATATTCATTTAATTATTTCCAACAGAAACAGATTTTGAAGAGAAGAAGAGTTGATGGGTCAAATACTGTAAGGAACAACCGGAAAGACATAGTTTTAAGGGTGCTGATTTACGATAGACAATCAGTATTTTGATCATAACTTCCCCATACGATATCAAAAATGAGTTATTCCAATTGTATTGTAAACTAGATTCATAGGGAAATCTACCATAGAAACATGTTTTAAAAATTCATTCATTTAGGCCTTCAAAAACTGACTGTCCAAACTCTGTTCCTGAGCTGCCCACTAGACACGCTGTCAATGTTTTGTTTCTAACTTTTTCGTTTCACATCTAAATTGAGTGATTCAAATTGGTTTAGAAATTAGACATCAATTTCTACCTAGGATAGAAGCAGGTTTTAAAAATTCATTCATTTAGGACTTCAAAAACTGGCTGTCCCAACTCTGTTCCTGAGCTGCCCACTAGACACCCTGTCAATGTTTTGTTTCTAACTTTTTCGTTTCAAATCCAAATTGAGTAATTCAAATTGGTTTAGAAAGTATATATCAAGGGCTACCTAGGATAGAAACAAGTTTTAAAAATATTCACTTTTGGTCCCTCAAAACATGACTGTCCCGACTGTTTTTCCAGAAATCTCATCAAGCCCGCAAGCCAAAAAAATGATATTCAAGCATTTTTTCATATTGATGATAAAAATGAATATAAGTGTTTGTAGAATTTTTATTTCTATTATAAATCATCAACATACACAAATGAATTAAAAAATTATCACCAATGTTGATTTGCATAGCATGTTGCAACAAAAACAAACTATGTTTACATGGAAAAACAAAATGCGTTTATTTATTCCCTTATTTATTTTATTTTCTATATTAACCTATTTTGATTTGAAAAATGAATGTGGCTACGTATATGAGTACTTCCAGTGGAGCCATTTTCGAAATAAGGCTCCATGTATACACATACCCAAATTTGAAAAATGCATCTTAATGGATATTAGGGTATGAGAAGCCAACTTACCTTCAAAAAATGGTATCAAAAATTGTTGAAGCATAGAGTGATGTTGCAAACAAATGATGGAGTGAAACCAATCTTCAATATATCCTTTACTTTTTTGATTTCGCATAGTCATCATATCATGAAGTTCTTGAGCTTTTAAAATAGCTTGTTGATGCATAGTAAAAGAAACCTCATTTTCTTCCACAACTTCTACAATTTTTGCATTTGAAACATTCTGAATCTCATTGTAGGTTTTCTCTAATGGTGCATGTGAGATAGAATGGGTGGGAAGGGTGGGTAAATTTGGCAGTTCAACATTGTAAGCGTGTTGTACTGGTTTATTGTGGCGAGGGTGTGGAATTAGTTGAGCAGGAAAATGTGTAAGGAATGGAGATATGGTTGATTGGGTTGTGTGAATGGTTTTTATGGGCAAGCAAGATATTGTGGAAGAGCTGGTGGAGAATATGAAGAATGTGTTTGTGCTACAAGATGAGGGAGAGTAGTCATGCAATCATAAGGTGAACCATGCCAAGCTTGTAGACAAAATTGTTGGTGGTTATATTGAGATTGACATGGCTGCCATAACACATTAGTATTCCATAATGGATTATGCAAGTAAGAAAGTGGAGAGGAAGTGTTTTGAACCATACCTGTAGGCCATGATTTCCATGGTTTTGACCTTGTTGCAGCTTCCTTACCTCTTTGATATGGTACTTCCATCCTAGATAAGGAAGAGTGAGTATCTATGGAATGCTCCTTTTGGTCTTGAGTGAAAAACACTTCATCAATTTCTTCATTTTTATGAACCTGCAAAACATCCAATTTTTCATTTAGAGAGCTAATAAAATCAACTTTAAAATTTTCAAATAAAACCTTGATTTCAGCTCTTATGTCTCCTATTCTTGTAGCAGATTTGGAAAAGAAGGAACAAACATCTCTAGGATTCTTACCAGCCTTAGAGATTCCTCTTGAATACCTTATGCACAACTCACAAACATCATCATATGATAACTGAAAAACATCACCTTTTCCTATCAGATTTAAAAGTTCTAAAAAATTATCTTTAATTCCTCTAAGAATGAGTGTTTTTAAGATCTCTTTTTCCAAATGCTTATGCTTTGATTT